>JARGYV010085087.1:0-19240 GCA_029532675.1 Ornithodoros moubata
ATGCACGAAAGTTCATGTTTGCACGACACTAGATATGAAGTAAAAAGCATGTGCATTCTTTTTTTAATAGCTGCCAGTGCCAGATGAAGTGCTGGCCCCATGGGAGAAGACTCTGAAAAGGTCCGCTGAGGATCGCAGGAAGAACGCCATCAAGAAGAGTGGGGGGAAAGAAGTTCGCAAGCCCGAACGGAAGCCTAGGGGCAAGCTGGCTACGAAACGCAGGGTCAAGGCCAAGATCCAGGCTTACAAGGAGGGAAAGATTCCTCCAAAGAAGCCCAAGACTAAGAAGGAAACTGCTGCCCCAGCTGATGCTAAGAAAGGAAAGGCTGTCCCCACAGATGCTAAGAAAGCCTCCCCAGCCAAGGCAGCCAAGAAATGAGAGGGGCCAGTTACACTGTTATTATACACTGGGATAGTAACAGTGCATCATGTGGTCTGAGAATAAAATGCTTGAATGGAGTTTTTCTGTTGCACTGTTTTGAAGTTGTAGATTCCAAGTTTCAACTTTGGTGCTAAGTAGGTTTTCATACATTGTTGCCTGTAATTGTTCTGTTCCAAAATGCACCCTCAGATGTAGGTTAGGACAGTCTCACCTAATCTGTTTTGATGTGTACGACAAACTCTATGGCCACTTTCTTAGTGAAACTTTTATTAGGAACGTTCATCAATGCAATGACCATCTGTGTGCAACAGATGGTTTGTCCACTACTGACATTTCCGCTCCCATGTAAACATACGGGGGGGGGAAGCCTGAAAGTTTGCATAGATGTCAGTAGATTTCAGTGACTGCCTATTCTGTACACAGGATAAATGACTGCTGCTCAATCTTATAAACTGTTCTGTCTGTACACTAACCTGATGACACACAATTAAAATTAGGCTGCACTAAACCAATGTTCTTTCCTGCAGAGAGGTCTGTAAGAAATTTCACAAGGATGATTCCTGCTTGTGAAAAATACCTTTTTTCACTATAAAGTCCCGAACACTGCAGAGTGATACAGCATTAGACATGCATCCGCATGTGATGTTTAAGCACTACTCATCGCAAACCTGCAACAAAACCATTCCCCACCAGATTTGGGCCTAAGAGCTAGGACTGGTGTTACTGTGTGGCTCAGTTCCCTATCTTGTGTCCCAAACCATAGATAACTGCTGAAGCCCTAAGTTATAACCACATACAGGTATGTCCAATACAGAACAAATAGTAAAATTACCCTTTTTGGTTTTCAACTTCACCTTCACCTTAGCTCTGCTCTCCCCATTTCACCTCACAGCAGGACAGGCTATGCGTGCACAACACTGTTAAAGAAACGACCTATCACATTATGCCGTTCATAGCTGCTACCAAACATTAACAACTTGACTAGAGCCCTCAAAACATAAAATGTAAGCACACAATAAACTGCACGCACAAAAATGCATTTAAGAAGCAACATTCCATAATAAGCTTTTAAAGTGTCACAGCAAAGAGAGCCTTTGGCATTGCTTAAAATGCAGCCTTGTGAAACCATATCATTTCGAAGCAAATGAAAGGTGTGATCACTATTAGGGATGTTGACATACTACATGACAGCTGCAATCTCTGTTGCAGATTACTCAGCAAGCCTTTGGCACAGACAGCATGCTTCAAAACAAAGTTTTTGGAAAGCTAAGCTCTGTGTCGCATAAAAAGCACTGCATCAGGAAGAAAAAGTCGTCGTCGAGAGTTGCACAGTTCTGTTGATTCTGTATAGCAGCAAGAATAAAAGCAGCTTCCAAGTCTGTATTCTGGAAACTGCAGCTCAACATTCAGTGGATAACGCAAGGGCACAACATCAAGCTAGAAGGCTCAGCAAGATGGCAGCATAGGTTGCTCCACTTCACCCTGTCTTTCCAGATGCCAACAATGGTCTCTATGCAACGCAAAGCCGAGTGGTGTTTGGAAAAATGTCTCAAGGAGAAACCTACATGTGTGGAAGATGAGGCTGTTCTACAGAGCTGCACTGTACACATATTCATCAGGTGTAGTGTGAGAAGCAGAACAAAGTCCCTAGCTACAGTAGCTTCACTGCACTTGCTGAGGTCGAAATTTCGGTAAGACTAGTCCAAACTTTGTTTCCATTCCATGGAAGGTGGCCAGAGCGACACGGAATCCACCAATGTGATCCGGGTTGGAGGGCTTGATTTCACCTGCCTGCACGGGAACCTTCACCTGCGATCCCGCTGGTCTCCTGTAAGTGGATGGCACGTGAGCAGGTATTAAATGCAGCCGCTAAAAGCCACACCTTAGGACACCCAGTGTTGCTACAGAAAATCTATCCACTGCACCTGGTAAAACAAGAAAGAGAACAAAAGGATTGCTGACCTTCCTCCAAAGTCAATGAAGAAGAGCCTCTGCAAGATTTCATAGGTGAGCAACGTGAACCCGAACTGAGGTGCTGAACGGAACACTCGAGCTGTAATCCAGACATGGCTGAATGTTAGCTCGCTATCAAGATGTGCAGTTGAGCAGGCACAGTCTAAGGCGGCATCAAGCTCGCTATAAATCACCTGGCCCGCCTTTCCAGAACGCGTTGCCACCTTCCTCCTTCCAGATCTTCTTGCAGGCGTCCATGACACCGGAGTAGGTAGTTTGGCCTTTACGTGCAGCGACCTGGAGCCTCGTTTTAATTACATCGGCTGGCGTCACAAGGTAAGCCGCAGGCACACCTGTGAATGACACCTTTCATGATCAGTTTTCCACCCAAATCTTTAATTGCTTCATGTTTGACTCGCCTGCAATCACCGCAGAAAGCAGAAGGGAGCCGGCACCATTATGGCCGTCCTCGTCTGCAAATTTTAACTTGCAGTGGGCGTACGTTGGAAAGTATATGGCGGAGAATGGAATATCCCGAAGAAAACATGCCCGCGAGCCCTGAAATGTTTATGACACGTTCCAGTGAGTGAGTACAATGTATCCAATGTAGAGAAATTAAAAATGTGCAACTGACAGTACATACCAGTCAATAGGCAACAAGAGATAAGTGCGCGTTGTGAAAATTCTACACATAGGCAAACTTAGGTAGTTTCTAGGACACACCTTGTACAGTCCAGTGATTCCAAGATCCTTGATAACCGTCCAAGCCCTCACTTTTGCAGCAGATGCTATTTCACCTGCCACTTGGAGTCGAATTTTCACAATCTCTAAAGGGTTCGTAAACATTACCTGGGATGCTCCAGCCTGTAACATTTTAAAGAAATCGTTGATATTGCCAGTTAATGTGAAATGGTACATCAGTCTGTAAGGATTTTCAGCGCAGTAACACATACTCGCAATATGTTACTGTAGTATGACTAGGTGTTAAACGAGCTGTTCGAAGTTTTATTCTAAATTTTGAAACGGAAAAAAAGGTTCACAAAGCGACTAGGTTAAGGTTAAAAATATTAACAGTGCTTCTGTCCAAAAACTGTGGGAAAACAGAATAAAGAAAAGAAACAGAAATGGTCAGAAACCAGTCATGCTGTCACGTTTAGGCGCTTTGCCCAGATTGAAAGAATTATAGGGGTACTTACGCATCCCCCAGCTACAATTTCACCCAAGAACGGGATGTCTCCTTTCTCGCCCGTTATTTTATCCCGAACAAGGTCATTCACCTGGTGTAAAAGGAGGAGGTGAACGAAATGACAAACACTTCCTGCTGAAGGCCCACACTCTTCCAAAGTACAAACGTACAGTAAGCTTTATGGCTTTCTCGGGGCACACACCAACAAGCTGAGGGAGCAGCCCCCGGTAGAGGCCAAAGACACCCTCATGTCGGATGACCTTGCTGGCGCAGTCCCAACTGTTGCGATACATGAGCTCACCAATGTATGAGCCAGTTCGTTGATTCTGCATCCTCGTCTTCACCAGATCGATAGGGTACACTACCGTGGCGCCAGCCGCTAAAATAGACGGTAAATTAGTGCCACTAAGTAGACGGCAATTTCATGCTTGCCCCAAAATGGGCAAGCATGAAATTGCACAGGGTTAAGCATACAGTAGAGTATACTTAAGTAGTTTCTAAATTGTTCGAATGTTAGACGAAAGAGATGTCTGGCGGAGGATTACTTGGGCCAGAAAAGTTTAATGTATGGTTTCTCATAAAGGCAGATCGCCCAGTGCAGCAAAAGCATTAAACTTTTCGTTGCTTGCATGTATCCATTCACTTCTTGGAGTCTTGATCTTACCTCCAGCAATTGATCCAAGAGTAAAGCGATACACGCTTTCCAGGATCTGAACACCAAATCCTCTTTCTTCTGGGCTCTGCAGGCAATATCGGCATCAAATTCAATGAGGTGTGCCACAGGGAGTACAACATGTTAAGGAAGAAAAGTTCAGAAGCATTCAGTTGCTAAATCAGTTCACGCATAATTTGGCAAGGTTCAGTTAGAGTTTGTTGTAAAGTTATAAGTTTGCAAACCTGAACTGCTTTCACTTCTGCTATTGGCCTTGATAGAAATCTAGTTGGACGATAAGGAGCAATCCGTTCGAGATCATCGTAGGTTACCCGCCTGTTGTATAATCAAAAGACAAAAAGTGGTACACATGAGTACGTTCTGAGCACAGCTTGTGAAGGACAACTGTAGTAAAAAAGTGCAAAAATACAGTACTTTATCAGTGCACAACGTTCAGTGGAGGTCAAAATTATACATGTGTTAGTACATATGTTAGTACATATGTTAGTACATATGTTAGTAGAGCTACAAAATTAATCAGACTGACTGATGTTAATGATGCCTGGCACAGGAGTTACATGTACAACAAGATCAGAAAATTCTCTTTACTTCACCACCGTACTACACTTAATGAACTTGTTTCAAGATTCAGGCTTTACCATGTAGGCCAGCCATCTTTCACACATTCAGAGCTCTCCCTCCAAATGACTTCTCCTCTAGCAGACTATTTGTAGAAACAAAATCATCAAGTCTATGTGCTAATTGTAAATGCTACGTGCAAAGCTGTAGCCTGCATTACTGACTGGGTACATATGTTTTTCTTTGTTACAGTGTGCACTGTCATTACTACATGCATGCATAAGTAGTATATATCATTATTCTTGCAGTCAAATATTTTTTCCAAATTTGAAGGGTAAACGGCCGTTATATTATCACTTGCGGCCACTGTCGTGTTGTCGCACTTCTCCTGTCTATCTTGCGCACAGCAGATTAAAGTTACCGAAAAGCTAGAAATAAAGAGATAGCGAAGGTGCATGTGGAAACTTTGAGTGGAAAGCAGTCGACTCTTTGTAGTAAGTTGCGTATACTTGTAAAAAATTGTCGCAATTCGGGGACAAATAAGGTTTAACCGGAAGGTGTTTGAAATTAATTTGGATGTGAAAAAGGAATTAATCAGGGAAATCGAGGTTAAACCAAACAGGCCTGACCCTGCATACAGGTTACTGATATGGGTGTCATGAATTGGCCTGCATCGGGAATAGATTATGGCCTGTTTGCAACTACATGCAGGCACCATGTAGAGAGGGTTCATTTTAAAGAAACAGGTTTTCAATTAGGTTGCTGAAGATAATCCTGAAGTGCCAAGCAAACATTTTATCAAAGCACAAAGTAAAAGAAGTCATTTGAATGAGACGCCCTGTGGAAAGTGAGCTCGACCAACATACAGGAGGCAAGTTTAAAACTCACTGGAATACTGTTTGTGTCCTATAGCTATTGGGCTTAAACTTCCAAAACAAAACATCTTCTCCTATGCTTGTTTTGCTGCTTCTTATCAAACAAACACATGCACTTTAACTGCTGCCCACCACCAGAAGAAAGAAACAAAGTACCACCACCAACCAAAAAAAAAACAACTCACACGAATGAGAACCGCCTAGAAGAAAAGTGTAAAAAAAAATAACTCTTAGTAGGGGGCACTTCAGTACACTAAAAATATGTTCTAGCACGAATTATGAACATATTTCACTGAAGAGAAATACCCAGTTTTGCATCATATCCAATTTTTTACACAACATACCCCAATATCAGAAAAAAAAAAAGCTAAAAAAAAGAATCAGGAAGTTAAAGATAATCTAAGGCAACTATAAACGAAAAAAAAAAATTTTTTTTTTTAGCAGGGTCATTCCACCTCAGTAGTTGTGGCTGCGGGCAAAGACCATTCCAGATGTCTGACATCTTTAATGTGAGCATGGACCATGTATGCCATTTGTTCCTTTGTTAATCTACTTCTTTCCACCTATAGCCATATAGAAATTTCACTATATGGCTCTGAGTATTGACTCTGCATTGAAAAATAAGTGAGCGATCAAATGAACTCGAGACAAGGAAATAAAGAAATATGTACCCATTGCCTGTGCCTCTGCCACTTAGCCATTGAAAAGCAGGGTTTGTTAGAACAAATGTGAGAGATGCCTAGCCCCCTTAGGACATTCCTGTTTGCAACTGCAGGTGTCCTATGCTCAGCCAATTCCCATTCCCTGAATGACACAGGAGGAAAGTAAACCATGTGCAACATTTTTTCCCAGATATCTGCACATGTTGAGCACATTCTGTAAACGCTTCATACTACAACTGCAGTGAACAGGAATCACAAATTATCGCCCCAACGACCACAGCTTCAGATTTGCAAACTAAAACCGAAATTAGTCATCACCCCACAGACATTTCTTTTATCTGTCATGGTCAAGCCACACAGGAGCAGCGGCTGAAATGGAATGATAGACCCTGCAAGATGATGACAGATTTTGCCATACATAAGCAAAATAGCTTTAGGGGTGTCTAATCTAGCCACGCATAACTAAGTTTGTCGACTGACGCTTTTTGGACCCCATTCTCTTGATAAAAAATTTAAGTCGATTGTTTCTTTGGGGGCCACTGACATATTGGTCGAAGGAAGCTTGCAAACAACAAGACGCAAATCTCTCAGATGCAAACAAATAAGCTACAAAAACATATATAACGACTAGCTCTTCAGTATGCAACTTAACTTATTTTATGAATAAGAACTGCTGCTAGTACTGCAGGAATGCGAGTCAGTTTTTGACAATGGTGGCCCCCGCCTGCCCAATGCCTAAACTTCATCTAAGCTTTACTATCCCTATATTCCCCTCAACTAACCTGAAAGCACAGCTCACTCTATTAAACTCTGCTTCATTGCAACAGAGACTCATCACACAGCTGTGAAGCTACCTAATTCAAGTACATCATGCTTGCATGCATATTATCACTATACCAAGTTTGAACTCGCAAAGTTGTTCTACCATTCACAATGGTGGATTAATACTGACTGAAAATATGGTACTTTAAAATTAGAAAACTGATAAAAACTTGCTTGAATGAGCAATCTCTAATCAAATAACAAATCATTCCTTACAACCCTTCCCTTAGCAAATATCTGTGGACAAAGGACACACAAATATGGTAGTGATTAAGAAAAGATGGAGTTGGAGCACAAGGCGACAAGTAACAAACAAAAAGAGGGGGGGATACAAATGAGTGAGGAATGCATCTAGACATTTTTCTGACTAATGATTAGTAGCAAGAACAAAAGGTTTTTCAAAAAACGCCCCCAATTTGTTTAGAACATTGGTGAGAGGACACTGTGAAACTTCAGTTGCCCCAGGCACATCCCTTGGCTTAGCTCTTTGTGCCTCCTACAACCCCACAGCATGAGAAAGGCTCAAAACATTTGCACACATACACAAGACCGTCATTTGAAGTGAACGTTCAATATCTGTTTCGAATCTCTGTCCTGCATCTGTTTTCCAAGAGGCAATGGGGGGAACTCATACACAAAAGACGTGCTAAAGGAATGGATGCGGACAGAGGCAGAATGTCCCCTGGAGCCCGTTGCTGGTTCGGGGGAATGGTTACCTGGGGAAACCTCTGCAGGGGAGGAACAATGGCCACAAGTGGCAGATGCGGTCGGCCCACCACAGCGTTCTCACATCTGTTCTTCTGGAGACACTGCTAGGAGCCTCCGCCTAAACACCGTTCCTCGTCTATAAGATAAAACCAAGTGGTTGCGGTACTCGTGCGCCTTTCTCGAAGCCCTCTTTTCTCGTGTGACACCATGCACACAACATACCGTGTCTCTTTCTATAGTCACCAATGTGTTCTGGTTCTACATGTCACAGCTACTACACGATGAGCACTAGGAGTCTGAGGTACACATGAGACAAGTTTTACCCCAGATTTCCTCAGTTTTCCCCAGAGACAACGCAATAGGAAGGGCTTACTGCAAGTTTGCTTCTCTAAGGTGGCCCCACTCCACATGTACATGTAAGTAGTTACATGTCTGAAACTCATTAGACCATCATTCTAAGTTACCGGACGTTTCACTAGATTTGCTCAGGTGTTCCAGAGGTGTTCCTTTGTTTTTAGTAATGTATACACTCTCTTAAGAAGATATGAGAGCAGCACTGATGCAGTCTCCAGAGGCAAATTTTGAAACCAGAAGGGACGGGGCTAGTAAATTTCCCATGATTGACTAGCAACCTAAAAGTGCACAAACTAACGCACTATGAACCAGGACGACTAAGGAACCTGGTAATGACACTGCCCAAGCTTATGGCTTACATATTTCACTGTACCACTAAAGCCATTCAATAATCCAGAGGTTCTTTTGTTACTGTCTTCTTGATTCACATTCACAAAAAAATAAGTTCTCTGCATGCTGCAAACTCATGACTTAATAGCCAAGATCGCAGGGCATGATAGGACGACCTTGCCAGACATTAAAATGACTAAAAAGTAACTGCAATAATAGGACCCCAAACCCACAAGTAAAAAAAAGAAAAAAAAAAAAAAAGACAAACAAATGACATCCTGCATTAGTGTCATATTGCAGAGAATTTGCCTAGGTTTTCAAGAGTACCCAGGCCTCCCCTCACATCAGCTCAAAATTTTCCATAACTAGGAAACTCTCCCAAGAGTTAGCAATGCTTGGAACAAATCACTGAAAAACGGCACTGCCCATCCAGAAACAGCAACATAATTGCAACATGCGAGGTTAAAATATGCATGGCAGAGCTCAGAGAAGTGACAGGCTCTTAGTAATGGCTTTCAGCCTCCCAACACATTTATCCAAGGAACTAAAGGAAGAAAAAACAAAAAAAAAATTTGAAAGCTAGAACTCCCCAGGAAACATCTGTGCTGCTAACATTTCTTTAGAACAGATTGCCTGTTCTCATCAAAGCAAACCAAATCCAAGGCGTTTGCTTAAATGTTGCACCCTTTGGCTAGTACATCACCCTTTCTTTTCTTGCTTTTTTTAATATGGCTCCTTTAAAATACTTATAATGTACTCTGCGACACAAGTTTTTCTAAGACTACAGAGAGTTTCGACTGAGCAAAACCATGCAATGGTGTTGAATGGCAAGCGTGCAATGTCTGCAGCAACTCTTGTGTTATATGTATAAGGCAAAATTATGGCCCTCTTACTCTACAAGCAAAGTAATGCTTTACATTTGTACAGATAGTCTCAGTCATGATGAACTTGCTTTCAGTAGATTAATGAGTGTCATCAGGATGATTTTTATCGACCAAAACAAACAGCTGACCACTTGAAGTTTTTCATTTCTGCATCACACGAGTGCCTGAAGACAAATAAGGCGCGTGAAGTGAAGTAGTAACAGTGCGAGCCTTTTGGAAGTTGTGCAGCTGCAGAAAACAGAGCTGCACTCCCAGCCTGGCTGCAAACTCTGCAGCTGCAGGCTTGGCAGCCAGACTAAGAAAAGAGAAAAGATGCATGCTGACAATGACTAGCTGAATTTTAGTGGTGCAAGGCAACCTCTCTCATGAAATACCCAACGTTATAATGGACAGAGTCACTCTGTCTACTTCATTTTTTGCTGTGGTTTTCTGTGAAGGCTATACTCAACTTTGACTCAGAGAAATACTGCTTGAAAACTGAGCTAGAAAGCTTGCCACTCACTATATTTTCCTCTGTCACCTCAAACATTACACTGACAACACATTTATTAATAATAATTGGCGGATTTACGTCGCGAGACAACTATGATTATGAGCGATGCCACGGGGTAGGACTGCATGGGTAGGAGAACACAGTTATAATGGCTTGTGTCCAGGCTGTATGCAAGTTCATTATGAACCAGACTGACTGCACAGATTGCATATTACTTAGCAAACAAGCAGCAAACTAATTGTTTTTCTCTTTCTAAAACCCTTTCCAAACTGGCCTAGGGTTACGATTACTAAGCACTATCGTAACTACTGCACAGATCATCTTCAAACTACTCATGAGACAAGAGTCTTTCACAGGCACTAAGAAGTCACATGACAGCAAGCATGGCAAGTTAGGGTCTAGTGGAAGAGACAACACACTTTTAAAGCACACTGCTGTGATCAAGAGTTACTCACCCTGTAGACTGGTGAAGGAACCCACTAAGTTGAAATAAGATATCAATCTCTAATGGGGTCACCTGGGACATTTGTTGTGCCGCGTACAGAAACTCCTCTGCAAATAGTTCACAACACTTATCACATATCCTGTGTGCAACCATACAAGGTAGGATAGCTCTGATACCTGAAAGCCATACTTACAAACTGTGAAGCTATAAACATACAATCGCATGTTCCTACTATGACATCTCCGCTCAACTTACGGCAACTGCCTTCATTTCTCAAACGACATATTCACCTTTGGTCACTTCAAGTGCTGTGTTGCCTTTTGTGAAATGCAGGTAAATCTTCTTCACCAGCTCCATGTTATTCAGGAGTGAATTGAAAGCCATGAAGTAGGGAAAGGTGACCTGATGGCCACCCGACACTGAACCTGCCACCTGGAAGGCAAAAAGTGAAGTACAGGGTACAAAATGCTGCTAACTAAAGTAGGTGGAATCTTTGAAACAGGAATTATCTTTCCAACCTGGAAAACACCGGCACACACCTGCTAGCACAGTAAGTGATACGTCCCAACATTCAATGCATTGTTACATAGAAAAATATTTAGTGAAACATGAGCACTTTTACATCCAAAGGTTTCTAGTCACACTAAATGCTATTCTGTTCTTTCATACTCCTTTTACGACACATGCTACTTACAGCAACAAGGTTTTTCTTGACATCTTGACTAAGCAAATGCGTTTTAACAGAGATCATAATGTCGTTGAAGTCCATTGCAGAGATAACCCCTCTGCGCTTCTTGTCGTACATCTTGAAGGCTTGAATAGCATGCTCTTCATGAAAGTCCTGCAATATTCGTGGAGAAACAATAATTTTATAAAGGCTAATGTATACTAGAATCGCTAGTCGAGAAATGCAGTGCAGGCAGATGCACCAGGATGAAACAATCACAACCACCTGATGGTTATGGACAATCTTGGGACAAGAGATTCTGTCACTTTCAATAACCTTCTGGGGCTGTTTATATAGCATGGGTACAATTATGAATCAAGTAAAATACCCTGATTCACCTAGCCCTTCTTTGTGGCACATTTATTCTCCTACAGTAAGTTTACATCATCATGTAAAATTGTGAAAATAGAAAAGTCTGTTTTCCTCTCAATATTTTCCCTCACTGCCACAGCAGACATTGACTTTCGTACAGACTCTATCCAAGCAATTAAAAAAATGGAGACCACTATAATTGCTATGCAATGATTCTTACCATTTTGAAAAAGTTTTTAAAACCATTCTGAAATTTAAACTGAATGGAAGAACCCCTTGTCACCACAGGCAGCACAGAGGGTTTCCAGAATGATGAGATGTACCCTAATTTAAAACGCCTGATGCTTTTGTGCCAGGATAACATCAATCAACCAATTTTAAGCCTAGAAAGCACGAGAACTATACTCACGTGTAGAAGCTGCGAGAACTCCACATAGCTAACGGTTCTCTTCTGGTCGGCACCGAAATGCAACGTCATGAAGTCACTTTTAAAGTCAAAAGGGATCTTATGATACAGAGTCGTCTGCTTGATAATGTCTTCAAACTCATCTGCAGAAGACAGTGAATGATAGAGATTAGTCAACATTATCCTCTCTGCACATATCACTGCTAAATGCAATAATTTCTTTACCTTGTGTAACAAAACCAGACCCATTTGTGTCAAACAACTGAAAAGCTGCCTTGTACAGAGCGTCAGGTTGACAGAGAATGCCTTCAAAAGCATGGAACTCCATGAATGAAATGAGCCTACAATGAAAGAAAAGTCAATCTGTTTTAGAGTTCACATGCACATATTGTATTAGTCCATGCGAAACGCTGTTGGGGCAACCAGTATCCTGCTGAAGATCCGGAAGGTGGAGCTGATCACAGTTTTATGCAAAATCTTGAAGATTAAAGAAAGCATCGGTACTCGCATTTTGCTCAAATAAAAGTAAAAGCGTGCTACATGCACTATCATGCTTGTTGCAAACAAAAGTAGCCTTACAGCTGCAGTCAACCTTTGAGGCTTTTGCTGAATAGATAGATGAACAGGTTTCTCTTGCAACGACAGTTATCGAGCTTTTTTTTTTTTTTTTTTACAAATCTAACACATGTAGTGAGCACTAAAAGGATTCAAATGGCTGCCCAAATAATCAAGCTGAATACAGTTCAGAAAAAAACTCTCTATAAAGGAGAACTACAGGTTACAGAAATTGTACAGGTATAAAATTGCACGACTCACCCATCTTTTGATGTGTCCAATATACTCCCCAATAATCTCACAGCTTGTTTGTTGTAATCTGGCCCTTCAAACAGACCTAGAAATCCTCTCACAAAGTCATCCGGTGTCATGTACATGTCGCCATTTTTCTCGATACTGGCATACTGCGAGCAATTGCCTTATTACTGTCGTAGGCTGAAACCTTTACTTACTAACAGTAAGCTCCATTTTACCTTTTCGAATACTTCTTTCAGTCTCTCAGTGTCTGCTCTCTTGATGTACTGGCTTCCCTGTGAGAAAATTAGAACGTTATTTGGTTGTATTAGCTCAAAATTTATTAAATGTGTGGCATTTTAGCTGACAAAACAGTCACAAACCATCACAAGCACGCTGTCATGTCTGCCACTGCAACTTCAGCAAAGATAATCTACAGCTTTGTAAGAATTTTTTCACAAATCCATTGGCATGTTGATAACAACTCTGGCACTTTTCTTGCACAATTTTTGCACATTTTTCTTCACAAGTGATAGAATTAGTAATAGAATGCAGCACTTCTATCAAATTACACAAAATTATTTTCAAAAGCTTTTATTATCTGGGAACAATTCAATCAATAGTTACTTTTCCACCAGAAACATTTAGTGCAAAGGAGAAAAACAAATCAGAAACAGCACAATTCCAAACAATTTTGCATCATTGGTGTTCGAGATATTGTCCACTCTTAGTTACCAAATCACTAAAATGGCTGCAATCTCAGCTGTCTTATGAGTGTGCAGTGAATGACACTGCAAGTTTCTACGTTTACACACACCATGTGTAAAGCATACTGTGTGAAGAGTGTTTACGAAACACTTCACTCTCGCTTGATATGTAAAGAACATGGCAATCTTATCAGTTATTCAGAACAAATTTTACTGTCGAGATAGACTGTGGCATTCTGCTTTGTACTGCTCCAAGGAGAATGCGACAAAATCATAAAATTTCCATCAAGTAGACAATAAAGGTAAAGAGGTTGTAAAGTGGATGAAAACAATAGTGAAGTGCTTTATACAAAGATGTACACAACATGAAACACATCTCAGCATAGGCTGGCATTGAAAACGAGAGTTTCATATTGTACTTGGCTTTTGTGGTTTAACACCATTTCATAAGTTTCTTACCAAGTCTTACGATCAAGCCCACAGCTGCACATTCCAGAGGTAAAGACAGCATCTGTGCAAAAGTGATCTGTGCGCCGAGTACAAGAAAGCAACAACCTTCATTGGATAGGGGTGACAAATGAAACGACAGCGACAAATTTCCCGATCATGTGACACGTATATTAAATTCTACGTTGTGGACAAAGCAAACGTTTTTGATCGTGGAAGCCGACTGTTGTTCGCAAGCAATAAAAGACAGGAGTGCACGGCAGTTACGGATTTGTGAGGTAACCTAATTAAGCAATAAACGACACTTGTCCAAAGTAGCATGTGATGAAACGCGAACGATGTGACTGTCAAGAACTATCCTGAGTCATCCCGCTGCATTTCGCAGGCTTCGCGGCGGCCAAACAGTTTTTGTCCTGCCCTTCTCCACTTCTGGCTATCGCAACCAGAATTTGAGAGTGTGGCTGCACACTTTAATGACGAAAATCGCTGCAGCGGTGACCGCACTGGCCGCACTCCATTGCGTTCGGAGGCGGGGTGAAAAGGTCGTCTACTTAAAATGCAAGAAGCTGCAACCTCTGGTATGTTGACAGCAGTCGTATTTATCAAAAGCAGCGGACATGCGTGGAGAAGCGGAAAGTCACACAGAACTACTTTACATAAATACTAAATAAAACATAGAAACAAAAAGTACTTGTCTGTGATTTAAGGCAGGGTTCATACCTCGCAGGATGCACGGGTGAGGAGCAAGCTCAAGAGACCGTATTCCTCCATACCGGCCTGATGTAAAAAATGCAGGAAAACGAAGGAAACCATAAACAAAACGAATGAAGACTTTGAAACAAAGCCTACAGAACTCGATACTAATTGTCAAAACAAATACCGACACAGCCCGGGCGTACCTTTTCTTCGAGCAAGGTCACTTCAGCATTTTCAGTGGCCATGTTGTGAAAAAGGAAGCGATAGTCTGCAAGGAGTGTCCGCATTGGCTGCTTACGCCGACTACGAATGGCTGACCTTTGTGACATCACTTCCTACAAGGCACACGGCGGGAAATCGTTGCGAAGATGGCGGGTGAGTATAGTGTAGTTCTTTTCTAAAGCGTATAAAAGTTTTCAGTGAAATTATCTGTATTATTACTCGACCTTCTCCTTCCCGCGTTGTCGTTCCGCAGCATATGTTTTGAGCTTCAATTCTGTTCGTGTCAGTCTAAACGCACCTCGTAGTGCTCCCTTCGAACACCATGGCTCCGTTGGGTATACAAATGCTTCCTTTTTTTTTTGCGTTTCTTCGTGTGTTCTTTAAGGTTATGGAATCACTATGTGCGTGCAAAAATTACATTTATTGATCATATGTATGAATACATGTTATAGCTGCAGTGGCCACAGACGTCACGTGTTAGAATACTCAAGAAACTGTGCTCGCGGCTGGTCCTCGAATGCGTGGTTCTGTTTTTACGGTTATTTTTAGTGCTCTTTGGCATCTGCAACGGCCTCTTTAGCTTGCGCATATACTGTTCCTTCATTGTGCAGCTAGCCATGTAATTTTCTTTCCACCTTGTTCGTAACACCAATGCCTCCTTTGAAATTTGGTGACAGCGCTCAATCACTCGCGCTGTCACTTTTCTTTGGCATGCAGTAGGTTTATTGTTAAAATGAATTATTCTGTCGTATATAATACCTAGTTCGCATTTGTGAATGATAACTGCAAGTTGAATATCAAGCATAATAGCAGTGACACCTCTTTTCAGTAGTCTCCTTGTCGAAAGGAGCACTGGATGCTTACATTGCCTCTGGGAATGACGTTGTTGAGTTCAAGCTAGGTATTAGTTTATTACTTTGTCACTGTGGTTTCCTAGAGAATTACATTGACTGATTACATGACTATGTTCAGTTCTCACTGCGGAGGACCTGGATGACGACAGCCTCGGCTTCCACCCTGAAATGTCGCATCAGATATTTGGAGAAGGGTAAGTCACAGCATAGTTTATGTTTAAAGCACGTCACAGTTCTTCGTGCTGGTATGCCAGTTATCACCTTCTTTTTTTCCAAGATTTAAGAGTTTCTTAAGGACATGAAAGGATATACATGGTATATTATGTGACATGCACTTTACAGGGAGAATATCTTTGGTTATCGAAACCTGAAGGTGAAACTATACTACACTGCATGCAGCCTAAATATTTATGTCTCCATGAAGTATGCAGAGAAGATCAGTGTCAAAAAGAGCGATGGCGTCAAGGTAGGATGCAAAGTTACGTTTGGCAGTTCATATGTGAATCATGAGAAATTGGAAGTATCCTTTTTTTAGTACCTGCAAGCACTAATGATAAGCTATCTATTAAAGCCTGACGATGTGCTAGGGATGGTAACAGAAAAGCTGCCTCCAGGATACTACAGCAACCTGGATAATTTTGCTTCGATCCTTCCGAAAGAATCCCAGTTCAGGCCTTTCGGTGTCTTACAGCACTCCTTCACTGTCAACAAAGGTAGTCATTTTAGATCTCACTGAATGCACTTCTCAAACTGTGTAATATCTTGTGTTTACATGTCTTTATCTTCAAGGATCACCAGACTGTAGAACGTTTGAGATCTACAAGGCAGACGTGAATGTTCCTGGTTTTGTCGACTATCACGCAAGAATGCAGACGTTCATCCTGTGGTACATTGATGCTGCCTCATACATAGACACAGATGATGAAAGATGGGAGTATTTTATCATGTAGGTTTCACTTTGTTAATCTGCAGAAGGGTTTTTATTCAGTTCGAAACACGTAGTGTGTCGTATCATATGTGGCACATTCAAAGACAGGCATAGACAGCAGTGAGAACAAAGGTTCCAGAAACACACAGCCTTGCAACCTGAAGGAATCGTGTGGAAGAATAGCACTGAATGCTGTCTGTGCATTTTTATAAAAATATAGCAAACAGCATGCGTTTTTAGCTAGAAGCTATTACTCGCTTAGTATAACTAAAGATACCAACTTTGCCCCACCCAAAATCATGTTCAGTAGTTATAGCTTGTAGCCCATTGCGTTTCTTTTATGGCAGGCACGAGAAAAGAGTGACTGGGGGCACAACATACTACCCTTTCGTAGGATACTCCACAGTATACCAGTACTACGCTTACCCAGCAAACACGAGGCCGAGGGTCAGGTATGTCACGTCCAAGTCACTGGCTCTTATTGAGAGGTTGTTTTCTTTCCAGCCAAATGCTCATCCTTCCACCGTATCAAAAGCATGGGTTGGGTTCTGAGCTCTTGCAGACGATATATAATTACTACATCAAGGAGCCAGGCGTGGTGGATATCACTGGTATAGCAAGTGCAGTGTTTGTTGTAAGCCTTTCTGTAACAGTTCGGTAACATTGATAAGCAGTAGAGGACCCCTCCGAGGCATTCACTCGACTGAGGGACTTTGTGGATGCGAGAAACTGTCTGAAACTCCCGTCCTACTGTCCGAAGAAACTGCACAAAGGATTTTCGGAAGAGATGAGGAAAGAAGCACAGGAGAAACTGAAATTGAACAAGGTGAGGGTACAGTATTTATAAATGGCAGCATTATGAATTATTTGAAACTAGCATTCTTTTTTTTTTTTTTTCCACCTTACTTTAGTAAGGCATTCAGCTTCAATGTGATATGTTTTACATGAAGTTTAGATACCAATATATAAAATGGTTGACTGTGTTTAAAGGTTGGTTACTGTGACCGCTTGCAGCACTTGTATTTGTTTGATCATGTTTGTACAATGTCAGTAACGGACATTTCAACCCCCCAGCGCCAAGCACGAAAAATCTACGAGATGCTCCGTCTCCAGGTGACCAATACAAATAATCCTGGCCAATACAGAATGTACAGGTTGGAGGTCAAGAACAGGCTGAATGCGCCGTATCAGGTAACAGACATGTTCCTAGCTTCTTTCTTTCTTGCTAACAGTTTCTTGTTCCCATGTTTGTGCTTGTTCATTTTATAAGTAAATTGGTGGAAAAGAATTTACACTTCTTTTCTTCTGTGTGCATCACATAGTACACCTTGCAACCAACCCTCTTTGTTTTAAACAGAGGCAAAAGGCAGACATGGAGAAACTACGCCACGTTATGTCGGAAGAAGAGTTCCGTACCACCCAGCAGTGCCTGAATGCTGAAAATCGCTTTGAACAGTTAGAGACGCAGTATCGCGAAGTTGAAGTGGAGTATAGAAGAGTACTCGAAAGGTTGGCAGCCTCCAGCCTCAGGTGATTGCAGACTGCTGTCCACGTCTAATTGTGCCCAGGCATTACTGACCAAGAAACGAGGGTGTGTTGTTGATATGCCAAAAACAAAGATAAAATTTGTTATGCTCAAAGAATGGTATGCTCACCAAGTGATGTGACCCTGGTGATGTTCTATCTTATACACTAAATAACATACTTTTGTTTTTACTGATAGAATGTTCACTGTTCCTGCACTTTTTTTTTTTTTTTTGCAAGTTGTTTGTGCATGGGGGGACTAGAAATTAGTGAGATTCAGTTTATGACTTTCAGTTTATAATCACAAAATGCAGATGCAGTCACACTAAGTGCCTGCATGACTTACATGCATCTTGGGACTAAAATACAGCACTTTATACAATCAAACTCTTTCATGTGCAGTTATCTTTATCTACATCCATTGTACACCGACTGTTGTGTGTGACCTAGGGTGGTCAAGCAATTATTTATGTCCCTCCTGGGTTGGATTTGACACAGGAGAATGAACCTGCTGCAGAAGGTTTTTCTATGTATATACATGCATACTCTTCAAAACTTATCCAGCATTGATAGCTGCATTCAGGGCTTGAAAGAGATGTGTTCAATGTGAAATACACCCAGGTCAGTATTTGTGTGTGCAGCAGCTTGAATATCTGCACCTTGCATGAATATTATGTAAAATATGCTGTTTCGGAATTATTAAAGGTCTGTTTTAAGGGCATGTAGTACCGTCTTTTTGTGCAACTTATTTCTAAATTTCCCCCATAACACGAGTGATCTAGGTGGAAGCCGATTTCGCTAAGACTGTGTGCCTCAATTGTGCTCTTTGCAAGACAACCCTAAAACTGCACACAAAGGCAGAGGCACATTCCCCTGAATGTGTCCAGCAATCACCATGACAGCAAGAGGCTTACAAGTTTCGTTACGACACTGACCGACATTGTGGTTTGTTGTACGCACGAAATACAACTTGGCAAGCGTTCTACTATCAAACAACCTTGGATAACTAAGGCGCTTCTAAAAAGTATCAAACATAAAAATAACCTGTATAGAAAGTACCGGTTAAATCTTTCCAATACTGTGCTCAAAATGCGCTTTAACCATTACAATAATGTGCTTAAATCGTTGCTGAGAGTGGCGAAAGAAACGTACTTTAAAGGGCGTGTTACTGCTGCTTCGGGTAACTGTAAAAAGATATGGGATACGATAAACCTTGCAACTAACAGACAAAAAAAAAGGGGCTAATGTATTCTCGTCAATTCTCGATGTGCAAGGTAAAGAAATTTGTGACGCAGTAAGCATC
>JARGYV010085091.1:247-10660 GCA_029532675.1 Ornithodoros moubata
TTTTCGTTCCCGAGATGTATCGGCACGGCCTTCGATACAGTGATGAAATTTGTAATACCGAAACTTTCGGTATTAAAAATTTCACCGTGTGGCATTTTCTACACACATGCTGCCGACGCGCTGCACCTTGTGCTCCCACAGTGGTGTGTGGATTAACGTCACTCGGAGAGACTGGTGTGGCGAGAGTGAAACTTGGTAAGAAGGGGAGAGAAACGTGGAATGGCCTGATGCAAGTAAATGTATTCACTGGACGAGTGCTTAAGTGCAACCCAAAGAGACATGCCGGTGGAGTTGGAATCTATCTGAAGAATGCAATTACAAACGAAGCACAGTCATTTGAGCTACCTGTACAATGAGCCTACATGAGTGATGAAGCCGAGGCCATTAAGTTCAACGATGGAACAATAATTGTGACTGTCTACTTGGCACCAAATCTTCCCCGAAATGACGTGAAAGACTTTCTGTCTGAATCCTTGAGACGGTTACACCCGAAGTATGCCCCCGTGATAGTGGTTGGCGACTTTAACGTCCACATTGCACAGAATGGGTGGTTAATTGAATACATGTTGGTGAAGTTTAAGTTGAGGTGCTTCACTAAGACGTGGAATCAGCAACCCACAACTATAAGAGGAACATGCATTGATATGGTCTTTGCAAACTTGGAATGCGAAGATCTGAAGCCGATATGCATGCCTCTAGCGGTATATCACAGCGACCACAAGGCTGTGGTTATGAAGTATAAAAGTCGGGATTCTGTCCAATCCATTCACGCAACTCATCCCGTGAAGACAGTGCAGTGCCAACAAGTACATGTAGAACACAATGAAGACCAAGTAGTACAAAGGGAGCACAATGATGAAACAATAGAAGCGGAGTTCAGCTACGAAGAATCAATAGAGACTGATTATACTGGCGAAGACCGAGAGACAGCGTATACCGAAGATGAAGCAGTAAAGATGGAGAATGAAGAAGATGGCGATAGACGCAATAAAGCGCTACTAGATATATTAAAAGCAGTACTACAAGATAAAAAAAAACATTTAATGTGTCAATTAGAATGATTGTACACTAAAAACACTTGAAGAGGGCTTTCAAAAACAAAGAAAAAAAGAAAGCGACTTGCAAAAACATAAGAAATGCAACAGCTTAACGAAGGGGAGGCATCAGCTTCGCTGTTTCGAAGGGCTTCGGCGAAGCGGAGCCGGCTTTCTTTTTTAACTGATATCGCATTGCAATTGCTGTTTTGAAAAGTTGCTGTTATTTTGAATGTTAATGCGCCATCAAACGTGGATCGGCAGTACTACAACATGACCTCTGAACAGCAGTGAACATGACATATGTGACGTCCTAACCTTCGACAAATCCAGTGCCGCGAATGAGTACTCTCCTAACGCTGGAGTGAAGGGGTTTAGTTTTCGCTGCGTGGTTATGATGTCATTACATGAACAAAATGATGCTTCTAAATTGCCATTAGCAAGTATACATGAGAAGACTATGTTTAGTTAAATTTGCTTTAATTTTAGTTGGCGGGTTCTAGGCACGCAAAACAAGTACTGTTACATATTTTTATAGATGCTTTTGGCAACTTTCAAAAATTGTAGTGTCATCTGCGCCCGGAGTGAGTGTGGAAGGATCATGGGCAATGTGTTTTTCTGTGCATCACGCATCGGGCAAAGCAGTAGTACCGGCGGGCTGTTTTCTGCACCGTTGCACTTGTACTGAATGAGTATGCTTGTGCAGGTTGAGTCTTCCAAAGCAACGTCTATTTCTGTAACGAAGAATGTCACTGCGCCGTATCTGACTACGTACAGGATGATCATCGTACGGCACACCTGAATGAAATTCAACGCAGTTCTAATTGCCTTCTGTGGGAATAGTAAGGAAAGGTACAGCCCGGTAAACATCCTAATTTTTATGTAACAATATTATTGTATTTTTGACAGTTCTTGTTCTTTTTTCTTTCTTTCTTCTAAGACTGTGGATAGTGTGAACTGAAAGTATAGGCGAACTGGCGTAGCCGGGAACTTACATCTCTATGTATTATTATTTCTTTCCACTGAAGTGAACTGGCACAATGCTGTACTTCACGTCCTTCGCTAGTCATGCGTGCAACATGACGAGCAGACGGTCATACGGGGAACGAAACGCGCTGCCTCGAGATTTATGCCAGGCAATTGGGTACACACTGGCGATTCTTTGTGCAGTGTTGATCGCAAATCTTTTACCAAGTATACTGCAGATCATTCGAAGCTTCCGAAAAGACTGAGGATAGTGCGTTCTCAAGAGTGCCCGATCTACTGCTTACGCGCTCCAATACTTGTCTCTTTCCTTTTCTTCTTTTTATCGGCAAGGATGAGTCGTTGCCATCCCCTTCGTATTCGTTCCCTCGTGTAGTTCCCGCCCTGTCTACGAGATGGCACACCCGTGGCCGATGTCCATTCGGCTCGTGGAGTTTCAACACCAGTTGCTGGCAGTTATCTGTTGGTGTCGCCATCAGGAACGGCGGTGGCAGCCTGTTGTACTCATTTGCTTTTCAGAGAGATACTTGAAAAGTACGACCGCCGTGTTTTCGGTATGTCATTCTTTGGCTTTTACATTGAGGCATTTTCCTCGAGCTTGGGGACTGAACATTGTAGGCGCTCCCAAGGCCGTACTCACATTTCTTCTAGTTTCATGCTCTTTCAACGCGCGAAATACTTTCAGCTTCTAATTGATGCGGCCCATCCACATCGGCGGCCGAAAATATTTGTGACTGCTGGACCGTTTACGCGCTGGGTAGTGTCCATCATTCTTTATTCTTCTTACTCGTCTTATTGAGGAGTTCGATTCCACCGCAGGCACACCCTATTCGTGATTTCTTCGTCACGGAGAGGGGCATAGTGAGGGATGGAAAAATCATTTACCGAATGATGTCATGGCGCCGTAACATAACATAGCATGAGACATGGAGGGCGCGCTCAGTACTGTCTCTGAGATAATATAGTTTTTATGGTACTTTATGGTAAAAAATAATAAAGGTAAAAGCACAGGCTCCTTCCTATCGTAACGTAGACTTTATTTGTATTCCATGGCTATTCTAGTATCTGGCTTTTCTCTGTGATCGTGTTCGTGTGCTGCGACACATTCCTTACTGTTCTCTGACAGTAAAAACTGCCTTGGTAAGCAAGACATGTTTCCAGAAGATTCTCTTCATTTATCTTCGGGGCAACCTTTCATCACTGCAAGGGCATCGTTCACACATCACGCACGAGCCGACCAAATAAATTTACTCTAAACGATGCGATACGCCTACGCACCTGAAAACTTCCGCGCTATCCTGTCACTGTATCGCAACGCGCGTTACACTTCTGTAGCCTTCAGCAGCCTCATGATTAACAAACTAACACCGAATGATAAATGGGAAAATGAGGTAGTTTTATGCACCATTCATGCCGTCAGTGTAAGTTCTTGGGGCTTACCGCAATCAATAATCTTGTGTATTATTCACAGGCATACTGTTGACTAAGCGCGGTGGACACAGTATTTCATCGGTCTTCCCGAACTGGCATACTAACATCCACACACAAAACGGATGGCAGATAGAGATAAGACGATGGTTAAAAGGTGCCTTAATAATTACTTGACCCTCCGTGAACCCTAGCTGAGCGCGTTTCTTGCTTTTCTTTAGCATGACGTAGGACAAACAGACGTTATTTTAGCGTTCATCGCCCCCATTTAGAAAGTTCAGTTACATCGTTGCCAGTTATGAAGAGAGCCAGTCTGTCTGCACGGGAAGGATTAAATTGAGGCATTATCTAAGTAAGGAACACTGGGTAGAGACTGACAGCCGGTGTAAGGAGCGGTGAATCTTAAGATCGCAAGCGCTCATTTATGAAATATGGGAACAAGTTTGCGAGAGGGATTATCAGGCTTACCCACGCCATCTAAAGCCACTCGGTGCTGGTGGCTGCAAACTGTCCATGGGCCCATGGCAAGGCTCAGGTACTCCTGTGTTCGTCTTTCTCTCTCCTTTTTTTTTTTTTTTTTCCTTTTGTTGGGGGGAAGGGAGGTGGAAATGAAGTGCATGTTTTGCAAAACGTCATCCTCTTGGGATTACTCCTGCTGAATATCTTCCCGGAAGGAAATGAGCTGTGCTAATATTAACGTCGTTCTCTGCGGTCCCTTAATGCAGACAAATCTGACCGAATAACGAAGTCAAAGGAGCATTCTGTGTTAATGCAGCGCAATATAGGCGAGTGTAGTGAGACGGAATGCAGAGTCGTTGAAGCACGCGCTTTGGAAGCCCTAGTCTGCCACTAGAGTCGGCCACCGAGCCCGCTCAAGGCCAACGACATCTGTTTGTTATCTGTTCCGACTAACGGACTGAGAGCGGGTCATGCACAGTTAAGTCACCATTGTCGTGTTGGTACAATGGCCCAAATGATGTACTTCTTCCTGTTTCAGAAAATTACACGGAGACAGTCAGTGCTATTCCGCAAACTTTTAGAACATATTTCTAAAAGCAACGATGTGAAAATCTCTACTGAGGAACTAACTGAAGCGGTGGTTCAGGTCGTGAGCATATGATATTTCTCATAATGACTGTGCAACTTCTAGTTATGCCCGAACGGTTAGCCGAATTTGTCGTTTACAGTTCAGTATTAAAGTCGTATTCAGTCGTAAGCTTCCAAGCAATTATGCTTCTTTCTTCATTTCGATTTGTCCGGGGGTCCATGAAGATATGGTGAAATAAATACATATATAGCCTTTACTCGCTATAGTCCGATTTTAAGAACACACAGCGCAAGAGTACAGAGAAACTGCGACTCTACTCTGGTCGCTTTATTTTCTTACTGAACTTCTCTGCCGTTAAGTACACTGAGAGGACACATGATAGCACACACAGATATAAGATATGCTATATGCGCTTCTAGGTACGAGGTTGCCTGGTGCATAAAGGATGCGCTTCCTACCTATAGCTTAAGGGCTCACAGGTAATGCTTTGTTACGGGTGGTGGTCGGTTTTGCTGCTTCCCAGAAATGGACAACCTTAACAGATATAAAAATATATATAAATTTTCCTACTATATTAGCGAACAGTGGCCACTTCGAGCACTTTTTGTTTTCCTATGTAAAAGCAATCTAAGAGCGTTCCTAAAACATGACATGACTTTATCACTAGCGTTCTTTTTGCTGAGAAGGACGGAACTGGCCACAATATTTTTTGTCACCGCAGTTTGTTTGTATTGCAAACTAAGTTGGGTCAGACCTAGGAGGCTAACCACATTTGTGTCAAAAATATGCCTTGCCAACCAAAGCTGCCCCAACAGCAACTGTTTTGCGGTACTTGCAGCCCACCATCACAGTTTTAAGGGTTTCCCCTTAAATTTTATGGGACATTTTCGTCAAGCGCTTCGAAACTTGCGAATTGACCAAATGCTCGCTTGCACCCCACGTTTAACGGTGTCTAAGAATACTTCTTCCACAGATCCATCAGTGTATTTACGTTGGCTCGCGCCTTCTTTGAAAGACTAGCGCCGCACTTACATTCCTAGAGTTCTCCCTGCGAGAGCGGCCATGGTCCGAATTTGAATGGGTTCGAAAAAACTATTCAACCACCCCTATGTTTTTCTTTTCTCCTTCTTGAAAATAAAGTTCAGACACGACGTAATACCACCGGAACCACCTTGGTAAGATGATGACAAATGACGACGATGATGACGACAGCGGTGCTGGAGATTAGTTTACTCACCGATGATCATGTTCCCGCAGCGCAGCACTAGAGGATGTCGATGAAGCCAGTGATTCGTATGTAAGCCAGGGTTATATGACCGATCGCAAGGTGAAGTTTTGGTTGGCGTTGCTTCCTGGTCCGAGGAGAAGATTCACATGGAAAGTATGTCTGGTCAGTCTTCTCGAGGGTATCGACCAATACCCGACGCTGTCTTCTGTAAATCGCATGAGTATTTGTTCTAAAGCTGCTGGTACGCCACGCTATGCACTAATATTCATCCACTTATTGTTTTATCTGCCTATCTCGTCTAGATGCTTTCAATGATCTATGGTACACGATGTGACTTGAGACTGAATAGCCATTCCTTTTTGCTCCCCTGCTCGTTCATTAAATACGAGACATGTCCAACTCGCTGAACAAACTTTCTTTTGATGCACCCACTGTTAGCAGGGTGTGGCACTTACGATTAGGGTACAAAATTTTGAGTATACTGTCTAACGCATAAATTGTCACTGCTCTTTGTTTCTCATTCCGTGCTTGTATGAATCCTTCTCTTCTTGCGTTTACTTTCCCGTTCGTGCCTGTTTTCTTTTTTTTTATGTAGATGATGTATAATGTAATAAATAATGTAATGTAATAAAGTAATGTAAACAAACGTATTATGTATATTGCACTGTCGCCGACGCCGGGAACCTGCTCAGGTTTAGGTGGGTCAGTGATCCACTTCTGTATGCTACAAGATATTAAATTATAATTAATATTATCCTTATTAAAAGTAGCCCAGCGACCGCGCTACTTAACGCGTGCTCAGTAAGGTACGGTAAGTTGAGCATTCTTCCCGACTTCAGCAAATGCATTCGGTTCACTGGGAGTCAAGCATTTTATCCGCCTAATACATGAAACGTTTAGCTAAATTTCTCACTGCAAAAGGGTGTGCAGCGGGAAAACTGCCTTTATGGGCTTGTGGTGCGAGTGATGGAAATTGAACTGATTGACGGTGATGAGGTTGCGTAATGAGGCATGCGAGAGTGCTTTCGACGAAACCAAGTACCTTATTACTCAGGGTCTGATCTTAGTGCACTAATAGCCGCAATTACCCCGGTAGCTAATGCATGGGCTTACGAATTGGGACCAGTTCTGTCTCGCACGTTATCTGCATAATTGAACAGTGGATGCGCTTAGGAGTGTATGCGTCTCGAGCTCTGACAAGACAGAAGTACTCCTAGCTTGAACGCCCTCGCTCTCATTATTGAGGTAAATGATCCATTATAATGACCACAGAAGAGAGTTCCCACTAATTACTGACCACAAACCATTCTAGGAACAACGACCGGCATACCTACCATTGCTCTTGCCAGCGATGGCTGTTCCGCTTTCTGTATACATGTATACTCCGCAGAACAAATAAGCAGCGAGGAGTGTGGAAGTGAACTTTTTATTTCGGCTGTCAGTATCCATTGATGAAAGAGTTGACGAGGCAGACGTTGAAAATGCTTAACGCATTACGAATGAGATGTTACCAAGGTCACAAATCGTGACCCTACATTGCGGCTCGTCCGCGAGCTGGGCACAACAGAACAGGAGATCGGACAGGAACTGCTGCAACACACTACAACAGAGCACAGGAATTCGGACCGTTCCTCTGTGCTAGTGCCGAGCTCTCGCTAATGAAGCTGTGTTGCTGGATTTCACGAGAGCCACCAAACCGTTCAATTTGGAAATCCCTCCTAAGCACAACGCCACCCATCATATTGTAACCACAGGTCGTGCGGTTTCTGCTCGTCCGCGTTCGACCACTTGTTACAACTTGGGCACATTCGACCTTCACCAAGTCCGGGGTCCTCACCACTCCATATGGTCCCCAAAAAAAGAGCATGGCGACTGGCGCTCTTGTGGCGGCTATACGGAACACTAAATACGCGCACAGTACCGGATCAGTGTCCTTAACCATATCTTCACGACTTCATCCTTAGCCTTGCTGGAGCATGTTTCTTCAGCAAGATTGTTCTTGCAAGGCGTATCATCTAATTCCCGTAGTCACAGAAGACGTTCCAAAGACCGCCATCATTACTTCATTCGGCCTGCTTTGAATTCATTCGCGTGCAGTTCGGTCCGCGAAATGCGGCACAAACCTTTCAGCAGTTCATCAACGAACTAGTATGAGGCCTACCTTTCGTAGTCGCGTACTTGGATGGCATCCTCACGATCAAGAACATGAGGATCACCTACGTCAAGTTTTCATGGGGCTCGACGAACACGACATTGTGATCAATGACGCGAAGTGCGTTTTGGGTAACCTTCTTTGGAATTCCTAGACCACCTGGCCTCCTCTGAAGGCATACGACCACTCCCTTCCAAGATTCGCGCGGTCCCGAAATTTCCTGCGCCCACTTCCATCCGGAAGCTTCGAGACTTCTTCGGCCTCATTAACGTCCACCGTCGCTTCATCCTCGATTGCGCTAATCAACCCTGCAGTAATCAGCCCTGTAGAGGCCACCGTCAGGGGGCTGCGTGGAAGATGAGGCTGGAGGCAATAAAATGAGCACGTGCTGTACGCCCGAGCGTTACTGTCTGTTCCAATGCGAACGAGACGTGTGTCTACCTGCCTGCTACTTTTCCCTACCTGATGGCCATGCACGCTTGCTACAGTGTATTGAAGAGCAGTGTGTTTTCAAACGGGGGTGTTTTGTAAGGGTATACTGTGCGTCGATTCTCTGTACACGGGTTATTTCCAAAAATATATTTTATAACGTATATTCTTGAATGATAAGTCATCCCCCGAGCCCATAACGTAGCGGCGCGCAAGATAAGTACAGGTTCTGTACAAAATTCTGACGGCTTCCGACCTGAGGACTTCTTCCACCTGTCTATCGGAAAGAGGGTGGTGTGTTCAGCAGAGCCGTGGCGTGACCGCTCGCTGTTTTCACCTAATGTGATAATTTAATGACTGCTGGGCTATTGGCCAAGTAAATCCGTACGTTATTTGATGCTGAATCGACGGTATACTGCTTGGGTGGGCAGTCGTGTACGAGGCCTTTCCCGTAAATCGTGCTTCTGACCTCTAGGGCATCAGGATGCTACCGGTCGTGGGAGTTCACTGAATTCCTTCTGCTGCAGTACTAGGCGCAGACGCTTGGAAATGTCCCACGGAAAAAGAACAGTCACGTGTCCAGGAAAATAACACTTGGGAGCACAAAAGTCCTTTCATCGCTATGCGTGATCTGTATGTGAGCTTAGTTGCAACCAAAACAAACCCCAGCTTACACCCTTTAACTGACTGCCACCCTTTCACAATATTTTAGGTTTGGTTATGAACTAATTGTCCAATATGGTTGGCTGGTATCTTCTCTGTACCATATCAGGAGATACTATGATCTATTAATTATTATCTGAATATTATAACAAATGTATGCCAAAATCTCCAACGCCTCCCCCTCTTTATTCTCTCTCTTTTTTTTTTTTCCGTCATATTTACCGAGAACAGACCAAGAGAGACATGGCGAGATTAACTTTGAGTGGGGCTGCAGACCATGATGCAATTTCGACAAGGGTGTTTTAACGTCCTCCGACATCACTGAGGGCATAATATTTGCCCTTCCCCAGAGCACGCACTTCTAGCCTCGGTTGTATTGCGCTTGTAATATCGAGGATCTTTTCTTCTTTTTTGCATCGCAAGCAGGAGCGGCACAGAAAGGATGACGTAAAGCGTTTCATCGCAGTAATTTCATACCCAACACTCTTCCACATCCCATGGTGCATTAATAAAGAGGCAATTAGAACTCACACCCTTTTTTGCCGAGCGAATGAGCTCCAGTGGGCGTATAGCCCTTCATTTACCACAGTCGGTTGACGACTGCCAATCCTCTTTGACTGAGGAGATCTTCCAGATCACATTGGGACCAGTCTCCCTCATTGGCCCCGTCACAGTTCGTTAGCTGAGCTTCTGGATTATGAGATCAGGGGAGGCATTCGAAACGGGTGAACTGAGGTGCTGGTTCCTTTCCGATCGAATCTCGAAGGATCAATATTCTGTAGTGCGAAATATTGCCCGTTTTACCCGAGTGGCGGTGATGAATTCCAAATAGGGTCCTTTCTCGCGCACCACGTAGGATACTCACGCCATTCACAATCAATGCAAGAAAAAGGATGCAATACTGAGTGGTGGACCGTGATATGATGACTGACATTCAATTTATTTGATAGATAACGGTTTGGCTGTACAAAGTCAGAGTAAGCATGTGACGAGAAGCCCAGAGAAATGCGAGTCTAATCCCCTTTCTTTGAAGTGTCGCAAACAATTAGGTAAGGCTAAACCGGCAAAAAAAGAAATCGACGGTGGCTCCAAATATATGGACGAAAGCAAACATATAAGAGAGGTCACGTAAAGGCTACTTTGTGCAGGCACTGTGGGCTAAGCCTACGTGGCGGATTTTATCCCCACAAAGCTGGGCTGTTTTTATTTGAACTGTTTCGTTTATTAATTTATTTACCTTTTGTAACTATGCACGGTCATAGTCGACTGCTCCAATTTTCTCCACTCACCTCTGGGGAGCAACTCTGCACAAGCGTCTTCTGGGTTTCGCACGGTAAATTGAATGAACGCCTTGTTCGCCCCTACTGACTTGAGGCTCACGTTCACGGAAGAGCCTTACCAATTTGACGGAATTCTTAGTCATATCCCTGACCGAGGGTCTGAGGTA
>JARGYV010085096.1:0-10828 GCA_029532675.1 Ornithodoros moubata
AACTCCGATCGTGCTACCTAGCTCATCTTGCTTACTTGTGCGGCACAAAATGGCGTTCGTGGCCAGCACGCAGCGGCACCTGGATGGGAAAAAGAAAATTCTGATTTTCTGCTCGTGACGCAGCTGACTGCACTCTCCTCGCTTGTGTGCGTCTATATACGCGAGACCGGTGATTTTGTTCTGCGGAGATCGAATGAACTTAATCTTCTTGGAACTGAGTCGAGCTCCTGTTATAAAACACGTTCGAATATGTCCGGAGACGCGACCAGCACCGTCGTTGACATTGATGGAAGCGTCATGGAAGGCGTGAGTCTTCCCTGTACATGCCTTTGAATGTCTTAGCATTTGTCTTTTGTATGGAAGGTACTCAAACCTGCTGCTGGTTTTGTACGGGTGCTTTCGACCAATTTATTGCTTGGCTGACGTTTTTGAAAAAGAGAAGCCGTATATTTTGCTGCCGAAAAAAGACAGTGGACAGAACACATGCATGCACGGGGTCTTTTGATTTTAGGATCATCCCTTCCGCCTTTATGCGCGCTACATCACTATGTAAGCTTATAGCAGCACTCACAGGGTTATATAGTGACTATATGTGCGCTAAGCACTTCCTATTACGTGTCTCAGAAGTGAACCTGCTGCTCATACATTGCAGGGCGGCCAAATCCTTCGTATGGCTGTAGCCTTCAGCGCTCTTTTTAGAAAACCAATTCGTGTGAGAAACATACGTGCTGGCCGCAGCAACCCGGGTTTAAGGTGAGGTTTTCTTCCCTTCTTCAGTGGCGTTCGCTGAAAACTACACCATGTGCTGCTTTTTGTGGTCCATTGTCGGCTGCCCAAACTTAGGTTGTATTTCATTCAGGCCTCAACATCTTTGCGGATTGCAGCTAGTCAGGGACATATGTGGCGCCCGATTGGAGGGAGGCCACATTGGCTCAACAGAGATTGCATTCTACCCTGGTGTCATCCGTGGTGGAAATTACAAAGCAGATACTGGCACAGCCGGGTGAGTGGTCAAGAATTTCCACACGATGCTCTAATGGTACATTCTGTTCTGGTGTTCCTTTTGAATATTGTCTGCTGTGTTCCTGTCAACAGGAGCGTGGTGTTACTTCTGCAAGTTGCACTGCCGTGCCTTCTATTTGCGGACGGGGAGTCAAGGCTTCGCTTGTCTGGCGGTACGAATGCTGATATGGCTCCACAGATTGACTACACAATTTCAGTAAGTTGAAATGTCACGAATTTTCGCACTTCATCAGTGCCAGATTTACGTGGGGGCAGATGGGGCGCCCGCACAACTAGGGCATTTCTAGACGTTCCTTTTAGTAGTATTTTAGCTGCATAAAAACTAGTATAACCATGGATTCCTTGTAAATTCTGCACCACATGGAGAAGGAATAACAGAAACAGATCCTGAAGGCGAGGCATTTGAGATGTCACAGCCTATCTAATAAGATAAATTTAAAGATAACCACCCAGGATGCACCCACCTGTGAAAACCCTCTGTTGTAATAGTCATTGTGCATTTCCACCCATTGACAAAGGAAGCTATAAAAAGGTGTGCAGAAAGTTCCTTGCCTTTCAAGTCTTGGCATGTGCTCACCTCTCTGCCCTCACCTGCTTCACTGTCGGAAAGAATAAACGCGTGTTGGTTCAGGCACTGCACTTTATTCACGGATTTGAGCACCCTGAAGCTGGGTAGGCTTGCAAAATTGCCCAAGATTGACATGCAGAGATGGTAGAAGGCAAAGTATACATAGGGGTGACTTTTTCGGGTGAAACCCGATTCGGCCCAGATATTCCCCCCCGAACTGACCTCCGACCATTCGGGTTAAACCCGATTTCTCCCCGAATTTCTTCCCGGAAAAGTGACATTTCCACTGAAGAGGGTGCAGTATTTCACAGTATTTCATGGAAGATGCACCTCAGAACCCTGATTTGCTGCTGACTAACTACTGAGAAGATGCGAGACAACGCTACCCGCACTTGTCAGAGGCTGCCCTAACTATTCTGTGCGTACCCGATTGTAGCTGCGATGCTGAAAGGGCGTTCACGAAGTAGCGATATGTGCAGCGTCCAGAGCGCTCCCAAATGTCATCGGAACTGCTCAAGATGCAAATGATACTATTTGTGAAGAAGAATGTGTCATAAACACATGTGGTGAATAATGAAAATAGTACTTGCAAATATAACCTTGTAAGCATCCTAAATATCACTCATGCACATTGTTATGCAGATAAATTCCATTACTGTAAATATCATTTCCATTACATGTCACTATTGCGAATATTGCTTGTTTATGCAGCTGTGGGCTAATAACTAGTATGAGGCACACTTCATCTTTGTGTGTTGTGTAACATTGAAAGTGACAAAGGCATCATCAAGTGTAATAAATATATCCGGGTATAGTTGCATAGCGCTTAATAGACAAGAGGAGAAACAAAAGCACCCGATAGCACCCGAAGGCGCAATCATCGCCCGATTTCTCCCCGAATTACAGTTTTAAAAATAGCGCCCGATTCCCCCCCGAATCTGAGAAAGGTATTTAACCCGCAAAAGTCACTCCCTAAGTATACATAACTAACGTGTGTAATTGTGGCATCCCGTCGGATGTAAAGGTACTGCTGTTACTGCTTGCTGTCAAGAAAATTGTGTGAAATTTATTATTGTAGTGTTTTGATGGTGAAATTTGCTTGGTGTCTGCTTGGCTAAGGTTTGTCCTTTGTATAAAACAATAGTTGCTTTTTTTGCACTTGCAGGTATTTGCACCTGTAGTACGGGAGTTTGGTGCCACTTTTGACATTCGTGTGCTGAGGAGGTAAGCATATTTTGAACTGCGTCGTTCACAGCCATCAAATACATTGGCCTTATTTTGCACATAAAGTAAAGCAAAGTAAACTTGTGTTTTATTTGATATTTCAAATGTATGGTACAACAACAAGAGAAATCCTACTTCAGTTTCATGCTTTTCCTCTAGGGGCTACTTTCCAAAAGGAGGTGGTGAAGTCGACGTTGACATCAAACCTAGTCACAGACTGAATCCAATCGAGTTGATGGATCCAGGGAAGGTCACGAAGATAACGGGAAGATCTTTTGTTGCAGGATCTTTGCCGATCAAGGTATAAGAAATATGGGGGTGCCACTGCTAATCTCTACTAACAGAATAGCCTTGTTATGTGTCTCTCAACAGGTTGCTCACATCATGGCAGACTATGCAACAAGCATAATCCGAGCACAATACCCATCGACGCCAGTAAACGTGGAAAGGCTTAAAGAGAGCGAAAGAGATGCTGTTGGAACTGGAAATGGCATCATGTTAGTTTCATCACTTTATTTCTTAACTGGGCAAAATGGAAACGAGATTAGCTAAATTGGTGTGTTCCTGGCACTGGTGGCTGCACTTTGTTTGTGATACTAACACTTCTCAGAAAACTGTGCTTGAGAGGCTACAAATTATTCTTTCAGAGTCACAGCAGAGTCTTCGACTGGTTGCAAATGGAGTGGAAGTGCCCTAGGAAAGAGAGGTAATTTTTTTTAGCGATACTATTAAGTATTATAATTTAATGGATGCAAATCTCTTATAGCAAGGGCTTGAAGTCTTCGACTTTTTTTTGCCCTCGTTTTCATTCAATTGGGGTGTTCAAAGTTTGAGAGGAATGTTTGGTCTTTACTTTGGGTGTTCATAGAGATGCAATTTGATTACAACAGTTTTCACAAACCTTCTGTTTCAAATTTTTTTATACACGTGTAATGCAACATAATGTCTTAAATATAGAACTTTGTGTTTTGTCTCCCTTTTGAAATTTGATCCTTCATCACTTTCGGTACAAGTCCTACACACACACTTACTCTGGCACGCACAAGTCCCAATAGACACTTGGTAGGTGGACCACGCACCATTTATTCCTCATTGTCAAAAGGATTTACAGTGTATGGCTCAAACAACATTTTCTTGAGATTGGGTAAGCTTCAGTTTGGCGGAAATTTGGGTAAAGCCCAAAACCCTCTGACTCCACTTGTATGATACATATCTGCATATTGACATTCTAGTTCTTTTGTCCATGCGACAGGGACTCCGGCCGAGGCCGTTGGTGAGTCTGCAGCGCATGACCTGATAAAGGAGCTGACGGTTGCCTCGTGCGTGGACAGCTACCTACAAGATCAAGTGAGCGTCTGCTTTGTCATTGTCCCCTTTTCATAATTAATTTTGTTGTTTTTTTGTTATTTTACAGCTTATAGTGTTCATGGCTCTAGCCAATGGAACATCTCGCATTCTGTCTGGTCCCATCACTTTGCACACTGAAACTGCCATCCATGTTGCGCACATACTTACAAAGGTATATTGCTTCAAAAGACTTTGGAATTCTCGGTAGCAATTTAATATACTAGGAATTGATCTAGTGTCGTACCGAGATTATAGGGGCTGTTTTGATCTGCACTGAACTGATGCTTATTGAAATGACACAGGACCTACTTGGAAGCTACACAGACACTGTTTGAGCATACATTGGAATCTAGTCTTGTTTGACAATGGGTCCAGAAACAGGATCAAGATTTTCAACCTAGGTTGGAAGCGGTGTGTGTCATTGTCAGATCTTGTACGCAGTTACCACATGAAAGCGAAAAGAAATATCAAAATAATTATTTTGTGGAAAATTATTTTGTTATCAATTTATTAAAGTCTAGCTTAAAAACTGCAGCAACCAGACGTTGGATGCATTTCACGTGGATCAGCTGCTCCCTGTCATGCTTTTGAAAATTGAGTATAGCAGCAAATAGTTCCTGTGAAGCATAAACTACTGTGTGACATCGGTATTACAGAGATGTAACTGCTTTTCTTTTGTTGCTTCATGTGCTATGGGTCTGACTGTGATCAGTGTACACCTCTGATTTATTTATTTGGGGAAAATGTCATCAAATAGAAAATTGCTTTTGAAAATTGAGTGTAGCAGCAAATAGTTCCTGTGAAGCATAAACTACTGTGTGACATCGGTATTAGAGATATAACTGCTTTTCTTTTGTTGCCTCACGTGCTATGGGTCTGACTGTGATCAGTGTACACCTCTGATTTATTTATTTGGGGAACATGTCATCAAATAGAAAATCGCTTTTGAAAATTGAGTGTAGCAGCAAATAGTTCCTGTGAAGCATAAACTACTGTGTGACATCGGTATTACAGAGATATAACTGCTTTTCTTTTGTTGCCTCACGTGCTATGGGTCTGACTGTGATTAATGTACACCTCTGATTTATTTATTTGGGGAACATGTCATCAAATAGAAAATCGCTTTTGAAAATTGAGTGTAGCAACAAGTACTTTCTTTGAAGCATAAAATTACATCCATAATAAATTACATCGGTGTTACCATGGTGTAACTGCCTTCCTTTTATTGCTTCATGTGGTTACGGGTCTGAGGGTAATTGGTGTACGCTTCTGATTGATTTATTTGGAGGACATGTCATCATGTCATGAAGAAAATAACTGTTGCAAATTGAGTGTAGCAGCAAGTAGGTCCTGTGAAGCATAGAATATGTGACAAAGTTTAAGGAATGTTGAAAATGAGTCTTTTCCATTATCATAAAAGGTGGGGAAATTGTAAATGTCTATATATGTTCAATAGCGACCGGCGTGTGTGTGTTGACTGATGTGCCTTTTCTTGTTTGTTCTAGGCAAAGTTTACAACTTCCCAGCAGAAAACGTCTGCCATCCTTGAGTGCTCTGGAGCAGGGTGTGTTGCCCAACATTAATTAGAATAAAACAGAAACCCCGTTGTTGTTATTACAGTCTTGCCATTTAGAGAAGTTTAGCTTCCTGTTCATGCACACAAAAAACAAAACAGGTTTTCTGACATTTACAGGTATGATTAAAACTGGTTTGAAGACAGGAATACAACCAGGTATTTGAAGAGACCTTCGCTGGTACAACTGTGCCCAATCCTCACAAAAGGTGACAGAACTTTTTCAAGTTTATGACAGGCTTTTAGATACACTTGTTTAGACATGTTAGACATGGCATAGTTCAGTAGTTTAGATAGATGCCTGCGCTTGGCCTGTTTCTGTTGTTAGTGGTGGCAGAGTCTCGTTCTCAAGCGGTGTGCTTGCCTAATGTGGTGACATGTTGCTTGGAGGGGGGGGATGCATCCTGGACTCACTTCACAAGAAACTGTACTGCTGTACACCTTTAATCGTATGGGGAAACCCAGGATAAATCCTTTAGAGCAAAGCCTGCAGTGGGATTCGGACTCACAAGCTCCCGGTCTTGACGCAAAACGCGCTCGCTTAGCCTACTCAGCCTTGCAGGCATAGCAGCCAGTCAAAATCTGTTTGAATGTGCCTTCAAGGCTTGTATTTAACAGTGAGCTCTCCTCATTTATAGAGAAATCTGCTGGGATGAAGCTTACGAATATGTTAGGGCTGGGAGACAAATCGCAGGTTAATGCGTGTAAACATGCTAATTTACTTTTCATAATGCACGCAATTATGATTTTTTAAATACCCATCCATCTCTATGTACTGATGCTGGTTTATGCCTAGGTCATGGCATTGTTGACGGCAGGTGCATAATAATGTGTTCTACTTTTGAAGTGCCTGTACTAGGAAACGTATTCTACAGTTAATACTTTACTAGAGCGTAGTAATCCTGCACCTGTACGCGCGCGAACAGTGATATGCGAAATATTTTTGAGATAACAGTTTTCTCATTTTTCTCAATTTTCTCCGCATTGTTCGAAAGCTTGAATCAAGGCCGACTTGTAGGGTGACTGAAACCAAAAGGAAATGAAAAGCCTGTACGGGCAAGACTTCAAACGAGACTAAACCAAAACCATTATTTTCGATCGTCTGGGAAATTGGAGCTGATACTAAGTTAGTGTAATAATGAAATTAATATATATATAAAATACGGAACGCTGAAAGAAAATCGTTTTAAAATACGCTCACCTTTGCATTGAGGGTATGTGGTGTCGTATTCTGATTGGGCAAGATCGCGTCCCTTGCGAAATGCGGCCGCGAAGACGTTGTCATTAGACCCATTAACGCTTCCATCGATGACTACTTTCAAATCTCGGCTAGCAACACTTCCGCATGTTCCACTTCCACATCTGTCTCCGAACATCTGCTCAGCTTCCGAGAATCAGTGACATCAACTTCCTTCGCTTCGGACCAGCTGTCACAGCCGCTTCTTCTCTTATTAGGACCATCCCGCATTGCGTGGCCGTTAAGCAATCCGTGACGTTAGGAGGAGGAGCGTTGACCGCTTCACAATCCGCCGATGCAAATTTTATTCGGAAACGGTAAAGAAGTGAAGCTTCGGTCCAAAAACCGGCGCCGTCATTTGCCGCTCTGCTCCACTTTATTTATTTTTTTTTTTTCATCTGTCTTTTCACGCTTGCGAATTACTTTTCGGGCCTTGACCTTGGTCCCACTCTCGCTTTTATTTCTGGAAACTTTTTCAAGCTCTTGACTCTCGGAAAAGGGGAAGAAACCCGACGCCTGTACAGCGGGCTTCGCCCAGTGCACTCACTAATGACGGCCGAAGCCGTCTTGCAGGACAGCGACGCGTGCCATGATTCGATGCGATGCATCAGGACTTGTACAAGAATTGTCTGCGGGTTTTCAACAGACAACATGGACAAAGAAATTTTAACGGTGTGGGGAGTTTTCGAGGAACTCGTCGCTAGTAGTAACCCAGCATGGTCGGCTGTTACAAAGCAGTGCATTCATTTCCGCGAGATAAAGAATGAAAAAAGCTGGAAGGTCCCTTCCAATGGTGTAATTCTATGCTTTGAGGACGGCATCCTTTTGTTAGAGAATGACGCATTATACTTGAACATGCCAACTCCAACTTCGTTATAGCAAGAATGGTGAAGTAAGTGTGTACCTGTAGACGACCGTAGCCATGTACGTCTTCTGCCTCCAACCAAGCTTCAGTGACGGCCAAAGATTACGGCATAATTCATGGTCCGACCTCTTTTTGAATCGCATAACAAATAACGCTATCATATGATCGCGCGCACAGTATCCGCAGACAATCCCCAAATCGGCTCGCGTATAGTGCATTGGCAAACTAAGAATGGCACTTTGCCAATGGCTCCTAATTCCGTTATACCTACGACCCTTTCGTTTACCCATGAACGCTGTTTCTCCTTTGTATCCCAACCGTCCCGTTTAAACGCACGTCTCCCGAGGAGCGGAAATGCGATCTGTTGAAAGTGCACTTTGCCAAGGAACCGTTGCTCTCGCATTACACGGGGAAGTTCCTTGATGTCGCTGTCACTCGGCCACTGCTTATCCCCTATATGCATTTCCCTAGTGTCTGAGTACAAAAGGATGGGTCAGCATCTCCGAGATTTCGGCGAAAGACTCGAGCCGTGCTTTAGGTATTCATTCTTCCGTGAATTCCCTACATCATAACCGGTCCCTCGTATTTTCTGCTTCCTTAGTAAGTCTTACAGTCCTGTATTGTCCTGTGCAGTCTGTTTGTACTTTGAAATATAGTCATTTAGGCGAGCAAGTACCTTGAAACCTTGAAATATACTCGAACCAATTTGATAACAAAAGAAATTAACATCTGCAAAATAAGGAAAAGAAGCGTTGTGAATGCACGTTATCAGTCTTTAGAGATGCAAAGTGATAACGTGTTGGATAACGGCATTCTGAAAACAACTGCACAGCTCGGCCAATCAGCATTCAGAAGAATATCGTGCACTAAACTTCGTACATCACAAAAGGTGTGGGCCTACCATTTTCCACCAACGAGTTGACTGAAGGATATCCTTCAGAATTCTGATTCGATCGTACCGTGTTATGCGGTGAACTAATTTTTTTAGAGCACGCTGTCAATGCAGCACTGCTTGAATTCAACGTAGCAAAAAATAAGAAAGATCTGACTTCTGTCACATACGCGTAGCTTTTGGCTGTGTGCCCCCAGTACGTTACAATAAAGTTACGTAATTACGCTGTACACGTGCCCAAAAGAACACTTTCATATGGTCAATTTCAGCTGACAACATTGGGCAGTGTGGGTCGAACATCGTGATGACGTAACGATGCTCCACTTGCCAATTCAGGCAAGCACGAAACGTGACGGCTGAAAGGCGGGAGGGATTTTCGGGAAGATGCCATCTCCCGCTAAGCCTAATAAATCTGTTCCAAGAGCACTTGGGGCTACGGTGGGCGAAGTCTGGCAACAATACTTCACTTTGCGAGATCAGGAAAACATGACAGGTTGTGATTGATGCGAGGAGACGGGGCTTCGTTGTAGCGAAAGACGAGTTGCAATTGTTAACGTCATTGTGGCCTTGCACCAAAGAATGCTGCTCGTCGTTGTAGATCGACCCGTTAGAGGCACTCCGTTAACCCTGACGTCACGTGACTTCGCGTGCTGCACTGCAGAGGGTAGTGATGCTGTCGTTGTTCGAATGTTTCCAAACTGTGTCGCAGCACTCTTGTTGGAGAAAAATTACGTACGTGCTTAACCCTTTTCGTGAAAGAATGCACGTGTCTTGGACGTCCACGCGGTCGCATTCATCCATCCATCCATCATGGACCCCTTACATTCAGCGAGTGCATTCAGAGGGTATACGGATGATCTCATCGACGATGATTAGACACAGCAATCACCCGTCCGTTTGAATCCGAAAGCAGCTCACTTGAGCCCGGTTTAGAGCCAGATTCAAAGCTGGCTATTTTGTCTTTACGACTTCAATCACTCCCTATTCATAATCCCTTGCCAGCCAAATGGACTGCCGCGACTCAAAGGGACATAAAACAGTGGGGAAGAAGAAACAAGTTGGACACAATGTTTTGCTAACTAACTCGTGGGATGAACGTTGCGATTTGGTACATGAAACCATTCATTCAACGCGCTTCTTGACGACTGACAGAGCAACAAAACGGGATTTTGCAGAAGACATGGATGCAATTATGGTCACACCGGGGCGCCACACGAGCTTCGAGTAAATGAATCTAACAAAAACGTATAGAATGCTTTAAAGCCTTTTTTTTAAAAAAAAAAGAAGGAAAGGATTGCTCACTTATTGGATGGTTCGCTTGCTGTAAAAGCCTGCTAGTGGAAGTCGTATTACGTAGATACTACAACTTCTTTGTCCCCTCCTTTTATTCTTCTTGGACTAACGATCCAGATCAGCTGCTTTCGTTAATCTTCCCTTTGGCGCTTTTCTTCTTTTCAGCCCTCTAGAGGAACAGTTCTGAACTCTCAGGAACTCTCACTTCTCAGGAACTCTCCCCTGGTTCCTCCTCACCTACGCGTGTGACGTCACGTCGACGCCCCTCCCTTTGCATTAGTGAAAACCACGTGATCGCTAAACAAGCCCGGGTCTACTACAAAAGGACGGTTCTAGGCCAGTGAATCTCAGCCCGGTGTTTGCACCCCTTGGAAGTCGCCGTTTTTGAAGGGTGCGTGAACAGTTAGTTTCGGTTTCGCCTTTATCACTAGGTGTCGCTAGTTACTTTTGTGTGTCTTCTCGGTGCGGAAGTTTCACAAAGCTCCTTCAAGGTAGGAATTATTTTATATTGCTTCACGCCGAGTACTGTTCCCAACGTCTCATTCTGGAACTGATTGTTGTGAACGAAAATTTCTGCAATATTGCGCACTTTGCTTAGCTTATATTTACCATTTTCCATTTGCAAGTTTTCTTTTTTTTTTTTTTCTTTAAATGCATATCCGCATTTGTTGATGCACTGGCAACGGGGACTTTAGTTCCCGTGTACCGGCACGGAACTGCTGACTGGTCAGCTGTCTTAAGCTCTAGAGCAGCGTTCTGGTTGTGGCAGATGTGTAAGTGAGGTGCGCGATGACAGATTTTTATTT
>JARGYV010085097.1:0-10624 GCA_029532675.1 Ornithodoros moubata
TACAACATCATGATTCTAAACACGCTCGGCAACGTTTTCTCCCAATCCCTATACGTGCACATCGCTGGTAAACGGGAAATATTTCATTCACCCACATCTGACAGACATTCAAGATTACAAACGACAGCTTCTCGTCTTCTTTAGCCACTCGCCATTGCCATTGTCGCAGCGTTGGTTTCTGACGCAGCCACCTCTCGATGCACAGCAGAGTCATGTTTATATGTCTCGCATAAAAACTCGTGACGCTAAAAAATCTGTTAAATTTACGTTTTATAACAACGGAACCTTAACTTTATGAAAGGCGACAACAAATTAGTACTCGCTTTTTTTTTTTTTTTGCGTAGCGTACAAAAGTAGTCATTTGTTGTGGAGGCATCTTTATGACGTCTTCAATAGAAAGCTCGGAAAACAATACACAGATGAAGCTAAGATTGCCGGTTGGGTTTTGTCTTGGATACGTTAGATACTATAGACGATGGCTCTGCTCATGGGACACTAATAAATAATTGTGACCTAAATAATTATATTGTGTGGCACAATGTTCATACATCACATCTTTTCATTTAATTGAATTACGGTAACTTCTTTTTCTCTTCCTCTAAGAACAATAGTTGAGCTTCTGAAACAAAGGCGGCTGACCCAGAACCCTGGGTGAAAGTCTGCTCTATCAGATTTTCAGGGAAGCGTACGCCGAACAGGAATAAGTAAAGTTTTCGGTACGATGTTGTTGCATATGCTGCAATTTCGGGACAGATTAGTAAAGCTTCTTAAAGATATTAACTTAAAGATATTAAGTCGTGAGACTAGGTGGAAGATCTGCTGGGCCTACAGTAAGTAAAGATATGTCTGTCTACTCGCTTAGTTGCCATTTTGGGTAATGTGTCATACCTCTTATCTACTGTATACATGTCCTTTAGCTGTGGTAATTTTTAAGTGCGTCCGCCACTCAAAATTGGTACATGTAAAGGTCGTCTATAGAGTGGTGTGGGAACTGTAGTTCTTCAAACCGACGGAAGTCGAAATACTCTACAAACGAAGCGAAGTAGCTGCGAAGCGAATATTTGATGTAGTGTGCAGCGGAAGCAAGTGCGAAACGAATCGTTCGGAACACTATATAACCGAAGCGAATACGAAGCGCGTCCTTACAAGCGAAGTAACGGCGAAGCGAATATATATTCGATGCAGTGTGCAAGTGAAGCAAATGCAAAGCGAATTGTTTGGAATACTATGCAACCGAAGCGAATACGAAGAATGCACTCTCATAAGCGAAGTATCCGCGACGCGAATAGTCGATGCAATGTGCAAATCCAGCAACTGTGAAGCGAATTGCTCGAAGTACTCTACAACCAAACCAAATATAAATCATTTACTCTTACAAGCAAGGCAAACGCGAAGCGAATACTCGATGCAGTGTGAAAATCGAGCAAATGTGAAGCGAATTGCTCGAAGTACTCTACAACTGAAGCAAATACAAAGCACTCACTCTTACAAGCGAGGAAACCGCGAAGCGAATATTAGATGCAGTGTGCAAATCGAGCAAGTGTGAAGCCTATTGCTCGAAGTACTCATTCTTACAAACGGAGTAGCTATGAAGCGAATATTTGACGTAGTCTGCAACTGAAACAAATGCGAAGCGAACTGTTTGAAATACGCTGCGATCGAAGCGAATACGAAGCGCGTACTCTTACAAGCGATTCTCCCAGATGTGGCTGTCATTCATGTGCCGAAAAAAAATTGTGAGCTGCAAAATCGCGGTCGACCACCTGGAACTCTAATAAAATGTAGCAGTCTCCAGGCTCTGAGGTCTAACCGCCTGTCGTCAGGCAGTAACATGTAGTGCCCTCTAACGCGGCACGAAACTCGTTTTCTATGCGAGCTTTTGTGCGTGCGAAAGGTTCATCGACGATGGAATAGCTGTGGGGCCTTATCCTTCGCCTGATGCGATGAATGCAACTATTTCCCGTATAGTTCTTTCCTCAACGCGTTTCTTTAGCTTACGCTTGGGGATTGTAGAAGTGGAACCCACCTTTCGTTTCGCCGGAACGAGAGCTGACGGCGCAGAGCTGTTAGCAGCAGTCTGTAGCTCCTGGCGTTTGTGTCTTTCGAATGGTCCCGCATTCAATGCACTTCAAAGTGCCTTCGCCTTTCTGAAAATGCTGCCAAGTCTTAGCCGTGTTCTGTCGAACACTTGCAGCAAAAAGCGGTGTAGCCGGATTCTTGCATGCGTAGGAACTGTAACTATATTTGTATTGAAAATAACGTTTTCATATACGTGTTCCTTTTCGTAATACTACATAGATACGCATAAATAAATAAGACGTGAACTTACCTTTTTATCTTTTCGTTAATACATGTGTGCGCTTACACTGTGAGTCTCCTTAGAGTCTCTGAATTACAGGCTACAATATTCTTCCTACTCAAAAACGTGGCTATGACCTTGGGTGAGGGAAGGGTCTTCAGACTCAGGTCAGCATTGCGGTGATGTTAATGTAGCAATTCAGGGAAGGAACCGAGATTTGGAGTCACATGAGGAGAAAACGGGAAAATCGACTTCACGTCAGTGGCCTTTCTGGGTCACCCAAGAGATACATAGGCAGACTAAGCAGACGCCATGGAGTCATATGCAGTTAGCTGGCGAGCAGCGAACAAGACGATGGCTGTAGCATGACGCACCGTACGTGATGGAACATTCTTCACCGTTGTTGCACATGATGAGAAGTCCGTCCAAGGGAGATGTCAGGCATGCAAGAATATTATCAAGTGATCTTTCTGAGCTACATTACAATGGAAGCCGCACATGAAGGTATACGTACAATGATACGGTGACGATTTCTGGGTGCTAGAAGGGACATCTCGGCTTGCGCGCTGAGGGCAAAATACATTTTCTCGGTTACATTCACAAGATATTTACGTCTTCTTCAAGCGAATAAGTATTTTAAAGCCTGTATGTATGTGTTATTGCGCAGTTTTCTTGACTTTGTTGATTCACCCACTGAATAGAGTAACAATTACCTCATGCTGTAAGAAAAGCAGATTGCAGCCTCCGAATACCCAAACAGAATTTGATTAGCTACTGTAATTTGCTCAGATTATTTCATGCTTTATGCCATACATAGTGAATGATACCTATACGTATATATCCGTGCGATTCGCTTACGTAATGTATTTACAGCATTTAAATATGATTTAAGACATGTGTTTCGTATTTATATTTAAATACATGAAAAATATATTCCTGCACATCCCTACTGCGCAGGTACCGCGGCCATTACATCGTGACTCGACACTTTTCGGATGTGTTTTATGTTGTCCTGTCTGTTAACTTGCCGACAGAGCGCCGTTACCACGCTACAGAATACTGACAGAATTACTGACGTCTCACGCCGGAAGCCCTGTGTCTCCTCTTCACACTCCGTTTTCATCGTCGACAAGGTGGAGAGAGAGAGTGTTTGGGATGAAGGGACGTAACAGGAAGGTGCGGTCAGACTCACAGTCATCCGTTGTTTTGTTTGAAAATCGTAACATAAAATTCGTAACGTAAAGTTCTCACCCCCCCCCCCCCCCACCCCTCCTTTGCATTTGCAGTTTCACTATTGAAGGGGTCGTAGTCGAAATTATTGCTTTTCTGTGGCGTATCTGTGTTGACCGTGTTCAAGTTTGTCAACGGTTTTCTTTTCTTTATTTTTTCTTCAACGCTGAGTTCGAGCAGGCTTTTTCAGGAAGTCTGGAACACCATTCAGAGACAGGACAAAACGAAGACAGCATTTGTTGTTCTCGTTGCTATTGCGATTTAGCTGCAAGGAAGCGAGTTGGCTCTAGAGAGCGGGTTGAAAGGAGGACAGTTGTGTTCGACACTCTGAGGGATAATTACTCGCTGATATTGGAAGTCCAGCAGTTAGAGTATTGATAGCTTACTAAATTTGGCTTACCTGATATGAAGTCGCATTCAGTGTATTTGATAGCTCAACTAGGATAGACGATCCGTAAAAAGTAATCAGACGAGCGCAATCCGCGGAATGTGTGCGGTACGGACACGTTTTTCATTAAGCGTACCGACTGCAGGCCGCGACAGCTATTATCTCCTAATAGCGTCCACCGCTCCTGATGTGCCGAGCCCGTCTCACTTCGTTAGCGCCTTTATTGCGCCACATGAAAGGCTAAACGACAACTCCACGTTATTCCGTTACGCAAGCTCAGATTTCGCTCCAGATGAACGGGTGCAGGAAATTGATATGTCCCACACCACCACTTTACTTTACTTATCTGAACGGTGTCAGCAGCGTCCCTTGATTTCGCGCAAATTAGATTCCGAACCGGGAATCAGAATCAAGTTGAAGAAGGCGGCGTTAGTTTCGACGAACAATGCAGGAGAACCTGTTCGTCCCGTCAGTGCACTTCGTTTAGAGCATATTGATAACGTATCCAATTTATGTCCGGTCGTGAAATGTACTTTGGACGCTCAGTGCACTGTGTTGATATGCTGACGTCCAGAGCGCCGAATATTATTGAACAGGGTTAACACAGTGTTGTCCACTCTTGTAGCTCACAAAAAGGTAGCCGGTACAGCGATACGCCAGAAACGCCTGCTAGTCAACGCCCGTAACGTGAATGCCTGAGTAAAAAGGGTAAGTACCCGGCAAAAGTTTCAGTTTTGATCTCGGTCTGTTCTTCTTCCGTTTTCTTTAGGAGCCATATTTTTTACGCTCGCAATTTCCATTTAGGGACATTCACCTAAGTGGATTCAGGATCTAAGTAACCATAACGAGAATTTTAATTAGGCGTATCGGGGGAAACTTTAGCGACTGCGACGAGCTTTAGCGTTAGTTTCTCAGCTGGTTCAGAAATATCGATGAGACCAAGCCGATTGGAATCCTTTAAAAGGTTTCGTTTCCCCAACATTCAGTGCCCGTGTATATCACATTACTTTTTTGTTTCTTGCGTATCTGTGCACTCTGAATGATTGCTAATTAAGTAAGATTATTTCAGTAGCGGGACAGACTTTGCCACGACTCATACCCTGTATTACCCTGTGTGTGTGTGTTATCTCATTGTTTTCTTAACTGAAATAAACGTGAATAATATGGACACTAATAGCGACTGCCACTGAAGCCCTGTGCGGAAATAAATAAATAATCAAGATTTCGAAGAGATATTTGAACCGACTTCGGATGTTTTATGAATATTTAATAGACGTTCGTTGTTGCCTGGGTACTGTTACGCTACAGCCCTGTCATGGGGTGTTTCAGCGGTAAAAACACCCTTGGAAGGGTGTAATGGAACACCCTTAAGGGCGTGAGGGTGTGAAAATTTTAAGAGTGCACCCGATGCCCTGAAACACATTGCCACCCGCATCCGACCCGCAAACCGGTGAGGTCTTTACGTATCCGACGTGCAGAATCTAGACTTTGCTTTCGTTTTTTATGTAAACTGCAGACGTCAGAAGGAAACAACATTAGTACAGACATCGTGTATGCAACCCGCATCCCAAGGATTTCGTTTTCCTAGCTGGTTTACGTACAAAACGAGATAGTTTGATCGTTGCAAGGTTCAGGATATATAACCTATTGAGGCATGTTATTTTGAACTGGGAGGAATATGCGAACGAAATGGTCGCTTGAGAGCTAGCATCTTTCAGACGTCTATGATCCCCGGAATCAAAGAGCGAATTGTGCTATCCTTTTAAGAATCTCATGTGACACTTTCTTTTGTCGTAGTATTGGCACCGGCTGCTGCCTCTGCTCTTAGAAATTTCGTGCGTATATGTACCGATTCGTTTTATCGGAACACGCAACGGCGAATCCTCATTCATTTCAGTGTGCAAACCTTTGTACGGATGCTCGCGTATCCTTGCGGATAACCTGGTGCTTTAACTGCCCCATTTAAAATTATGGTCGCGTCTGATGCACCTTCTGCAGGACATCGCGGGATCTACCTTGCCTGAAGCAATGAAAGGAGCAGCGGTGATTTCGCGTGCATTTGGCCGCGATCCTTCCGGCCTTTTCTTGCACAAACAATCCACTGGATCCTTTCAGTGTTTTCAAGCGTATGTGCAGCAGCAGCGGAAAAATGGAAGGAGGAAATAATCATGCAGCTACTCTTCTTCTTCTGCCTCCACCTGTCTGGCTACTCGATCAGTGTTCACTTCTTCCTTTTCTTTTTTGTAGTTGCAGAAACTATTATCGTGGTTAAGATGACGTATTAACAATTTATTAGCTCGGCACTGGTCTGTACGCTTATTTCCAATCCTGTGTCAAATAAGTATAGTTTAATTGTCCCTCTCATCAGCTTGGAACACGTATATTTGGTGTACGTGTATTAGATGCAGGCATTACGCTTCCTGTGTTTCTGACAGAAAGCCCTGAGGCCTATCATGCGGTGCATGATGCATATAGAACGCTGTCGTCCATCTACCCTTGGGGGTTTTTCTTCCCATTCTTCTCTGTGTAGATCCTTGATTTTACTGTCTCTGTCGTACCGTCTATCACCATGGCGGGATTCTTAAGGTAGGAAAAGAAATAATAATAAAAGGCTGCACAAAAGTGCTATAGAGTTTAAAGCACTAATTCACATACATTATACATTTTCTGTCTTCGTTTGCTGTGCGATAGATAAATGAAAACGCTGAGACTGTGTTCTGCATCGCACAATGCATCGTCAAACTTTCCTTGCAGAAGGAAAAGCTCGAAGGCGCTTTCATATTTCACGGCCCAACTGGGTTACGGTACACCGTAGGAACGAAGTTGTGCCAAGGAAAATCAGTTTAGTCGCAAAAATCAAATTGTTTCCCATGCTTTGGCCCCTTTTCAGAATGGAAACGAAATCTCGCTCCGCATCCATCCCTTTGGACCGAGAATGACCTTTATCAGGATTGTCGTGATTTTTTTTTTTCGGCGTCTCTATATATGGTGGACGCATTTTCTCTACCAGATAGGCTATTTCGGCTGATCTCTCTTGTATAGCTGCCCGTATACTACGTAGGGGCTTCTCGAGTTCCAGCCGTGTTGGCGGCAAATGACTTCTGCTGGACTGGGACCACTTTGAATCTGTTTGGAGCTTTGTCTTCTTTGGTGTGCAGAGATAGCTTGAGTTGAGTTGAGTTCGGTTCGTGTATTTACCTCCCGATACAATATTTGTGTGATCAAAACCAAGTTTCATTCGTGATATATACTTTAAATATATGAAGAGCTATTGGGCATGAAATCTTCACGCCGAACCACCTTAACATCTCGTCTCGTGTAACGGCGTGGCCGACCGATCTAAGGCGTTGCTGGTTTATTACCATTGACTGGGAAGTGAGGAGTTTGACTCTCCATATTGACTTAGCTGTCGGAGGAGGAGGCTACTTTAGATACCATGGGTCGCAACGTAAAGTCACTATGACGTCACTATAGCACATGTGCTACTAAAGCGAGGTGCGCTCCGCGATCTTCTAGTTGAAACTGAGCACAGAGTGAAAGGCATCTCTACGGACACTGTCAACGAAACTCACTTATATCCTAAGGCATGCCTATATGTCATCGCCATTTGTTTTGTGAGTGTTTCTCGTAATATTGGAGTAAGTGAGGAACAGCTTGAGGACAGAACAATCGATCGTACAGAATTTGCGCTCTAAATATCGCGGTACTTTTATCTCCTCTAATGTAACTATTTCCTATAAATATATTCAAATGCCTTGTATCTCTTCCTTTTGGTGCTGGTGGAGGCTGGCAACTAATCTACAGATAAAATTCAAATTGTGATTGAGTACATTCCTAGAATCGGGATTTGAATTGGTGATAATAACGATGATGAAGTGAGGGATGTAACATGTGTCGTGCCGTGTGTCGAGATTTTAGATCACGTCAAATACCCATAAGTGGGCATAATTAATTCATAGGCTGAGTGCTGTATGCTGTAAGACTGGTGCTTCATGATCGCAGTTGTCTGATGGCGTAAAGCCCCGAATTAAACTATTACCTGATGATGATGATGATGGCCTAGCATTATTTGAAGCTCACGGCTGCTGGTTTAAAAACTGTGTTCAAATTTGTAATTTGCCTGTGTAGTGTTGTGTGTCTCAAAAGCGTGTTCAAGTTGTATAATTAAGATAAGTAGAACGTCAAAGTGTACACTGTTATAGAAATACCTCCTAAACACTACTTATTCAGTGTTTTTTTTTTTTTTCGAAACAAACAAACAAACTCTGATTCGGAAGGTTTTAGAAACCTCCTCGTACAAGAGGTTCGCGACACCTCATGAGACAGCGGGTTTCCAAGCGTCCATCCAGCCACCCTTCCCACGTACCGGCCGCGCCGCGCAGCTCCCACGCACACACAGATACAAAATACAACACGAGCTCAGATATATCACTTTATTGTTTACACAGCCAAATGAAAATAAGAAAGCTATTCGGTAACAGACCTTGAGGTCCGATTTTCAACGGCTGTCGAGGGTAAATATCCAAAGTGACCAGACCACAACACACAATGTTCGTCATAAGAAGTAGCGTGATATCGGAAATTTCGCAGCACGCAGGAAGCATAGTCTGATGAACTTGATCCTACATGCACATTCAACGAGGACTTCGATTTCCAAACTTCCTAGAAATAGTCACCCAAAAACTGGTTCGTGGCTGTTTGTTACAGTGACACCGAGAACAATGTGTAAAGAAAGTCAAAGAAACATATAAGGCCGGCGGACAACGAACGCAAAATTTGCTACTCGTTACCTCTTTATAACGTGACATTCCCTCTGTCTGAGCTCTTCGGTGACCTGCAATTAAATGATACAGTTAACAACTGGCATGACAGTGCATTCAGCAAGAGGTAAGTATGCATTCAACATTCAGCAAGAGGTGAAGTAGGTTTCGAAACTTGAATGTACATGCTTTCGTTAAGCCAACTAGCCTAATCCTAAGCTAAGACAAAATCTGAAAAACATAAATGGCGAACTTTCCTCAGTGTGCTTGCTTTCTGAATTCCCAGACTTCACCCAGCATTGAAAACTCACATCAACCAACATAAAAAGCCACAAGAGTCAAGGTAGCAACAGCACCGTCCAAGAGTCGCCTTGCTCACCGCTTGAAGTGTCGAACAGCGTGCTGCGCTCTTTTCCCTTCCCTCAGTTGCACCACGTTGCGCAAAGAGTGTTAATCGTATCTATCAGAAGGTTCGCGTTTCGACAGGAGGCAAGAAAGTAGGCTTTAGTTGACACCAGTCTGAACCCTGCTAATCGAAGGCAGCGCACCTTTTGGGTAACTCATGCTTGGGAACCAAAACTGCTGGAAACCTTCTGCGTGCACGTACCTTTTGCTTTATGAGGTGCTCGAAAGGTGCTTGAATACGAGTGTACCCTGTAGTAAAAGCGAAGTGAAGTAAAGTATCAAGAAAATGCAAAATAACAAGTGGTGAACCATTTTGACCTGGAACATTTGATTGTTATGACTGGGTTATTTTCTGGAGACGATGGAAAGCAAATGTCTCGGACACACGCACGAAATCCTTACAGCACTACTGACAACACACTGGGAAACGCGTGTGCGTGCACTCCATCCATTTCATTACCATTTACTTCTTCATTTATAATAATGACAGCAGAGAAGTGAACTAACTTTTGCGCTAAAACATCTCACGTTAGATTGCCACATATTTCCTACTTTTTCAGCGAAAAATCAAGAAACCATGAATCAATTTATGGTAATTTTTTTCCCACTGAATCATTGTGACAGGATATTTTTATTTTACCCCAAGTGCATGTAATCGGTGAGAACACGCTATCCATCAATTACACATTCAGCTTGAGTTCGCAAAGATTAAAGGGACAGTCACATTGCCCATGCCTATGCCGAAACTAAAACGCTTTTTTTATTTATTACTGTTCACTAAGCACCCCGACACTGCCGCGGCGATTACTACAGTAGCTTTTATGAAATGTCATCAAACACACAGCCAAAGCAGACGCCGTATGTTGAGAGTATGCTGGAAATCCCTACGGGGCAATTCAGAAACCCTCATCAATACGTCGTAAACGACGCGCGAATCGGAGCGCGCCCACGGTGAGCCTGAGCTCGTCTGCTCAAAGACTCGAAGGGTGTAAGCTGTAGGGGTGGAGCAGAGCATTTGATCATGTCTGACACGAATATCGAAAGCAGTTTTTCGTATAGCGCCCCGTGAGTTTTCGCATGACAGCAGTCCTAAACTTGTGGTGGACGACGACCCATGTTCAACAGACCCACAGCCTGTACGAGCTCCAGTAGACATGCCTCTTGTTGACTCGCATGGCTTCGAGAACAGCGAGTTGAGGCATACGCTCTCCTCACAGTCCCCTGCGTCCCATCGTTCTTGTTTTCCACCAGTTGAGCTGAATACATAGTCGACAACAACGGGTGCCTTTGTGGACTTTGTGACACCAAGGATCCCGATGAGCATCTATGCAGCTGTTCTGTAAGCAGCATCGTATACCGTTGTGCACACTCTAAAATTTTGAGCTCCTTTTTTGTGTAAGTGAGGTGTAAACAGGGTGTTTTACGTCATATACACCTTCCAGAAATGTGGTTTACACCTCTACAGTGGGACTATGCTGTCAGATGGGGAGTTACAGGGGTGTTAGTCGTATCGTATTCCCTTTTTACACCCTCACCAGGTGT
>JARGYV010085098.1:0-10015 GCA_029532675.1 Ornithodoros moubata
TAACCGAAACTTCCGCTCCATCTATCTTTCGCTGGACACAAAACTGAGTAGTGCAGCCTTCGTAGAGTTCCCTGATGGTCGATAAGTAATGGTCTCGGAGCGACCTCCCCTCCAAAGCCCTGAAGATTGCCGGATGGCCTACGGTGTCAAAGGCCTTCCGCAAGTCGAGGCTAGCCACATAAAGAGGACGATGGTGACGTTTGGCTTGCCTCATTATCCCCTGAAGCAAAAGAAGATTGCAGCTATTGCTGCGGTCCGTCTGAAAACCATTCTGGTAAACGTGGAAACGGTTCGCTGACGAAAGCCTATCCAGCAGGACCCTTGAGTACAGGGCGCAGCAGAAGTGACGAAATCGTGATGGGTCTAAAGTCGGACGGACCTGAAGGACGAGTGTTCTTGGGGATAAACGTAGTACGAGACTTCTACAGGTATGGGGGGACGCACTTATGGCGGAGGAAGTTATTGAAGATGGCGCACAAAGCCTCAGGAGAAATCTTCTTGAGATCTTCAGACGACACTCCGTCTGGTCCTGGAGCGGAACGACAGTTCAAACCAGAAAGGGAGGAATGAGTTTCCTTCCTACCACCGCTGTACACGCGGCGTTCACTGTCCACTTGTATTGTCATCATAATGGTTATCAGTAAATAATAAATCGAGGAACCGGGCCTCGGGAGCCTGTAAGAGCGTCTTTTGGGTACCAAGAGAGGTTCCTTCCTACCTCCGCTGTATACGCGGTGTTCACTGTCCACTTGTATTGTCGTCATAATGGTTATCACTAAATAATAAATCGCAGAAACGGGCCTCGGGAGCCTGTAAGAGCGTATCTTGGCTAAAATTGTTATGTCCCAAGAAAAAAAAAAGCGCTTGGGTAAAAAGAATATTGGCGCACTATATCGCACTATTGGCGCCTCGCAGCACAAGTGCCGCGACAGTAACTTTCGTTTCGCACCAAGCAGATATACTTAGCCCAAGTCCAAGAAAAACAAAAAGAAAGAATACACTCGAAAGTACGAAAGCCCAAAAAAAAAAGAAAACCGCAAAAGAAAATCTGCTGGTGGACAACAGATTGTGAGAAGATGCGCAGAGAACAGAACAAGGCCTGGGGTATCTTTCACAGATACCCGACTCTGACTAACTTAGTCTCCTTTAAAAAGGCTCGGGCCAAGGCAAGATGGACCCGACGACAGGAAAAATGCGAGTCCTGGAGGAACTTCGCATCCTCTTTAAACAACAATGCATCCTCGAAGGTAGTCTGGGAAAGGCTTCAAAAATTAAAGGTGAATATAGAAACTTTTCCATTCCACTTTTGCACATTAATGGGGTACCATGTCAGAATTTAGAAGAACTGGATAACACATTAGGGCAGCAATTTCAGGATGTATCTAGCTCTGCTCATTATAGTGACGAGTTCCTCAAGATAAAAGAAACTGCTGGGAAACAAAATCTCACAAACGCCACTAAAGATGGACATGCATACAACAGGCTCTTTAATATGACGGAACTTTTACGTGCTTTGTCACTATCGAAAGTGACTGCGCCGGGTCCAGATCGTATAACATACTCCATGCTTCAACACTTGTCGAAGGACTCGTTGAAAACTCTATTGGAATTCTTTAACATTGTGTGGAAAGGAGGGCACCTTCCCTCACGATGGAAAATTCCAATAATCATTCCACTGCTAAAACCCATGAAAGACGCATCTCCCAACAGCTATCGGCCAATAGCTCTAACGAGTTGCCTAGACGAATGGAAAACAACCGCCTCATGTATTTTCTAGAAAATAACGAGTGTCTCGATCGATAACAATGAGGATTCTCTCCACTCAACTACCGATCACCTCGTTCGCCTTGAAACCGCCATCCGCGAAGCTTTTGTTAAAAGGCAGCACTGCATGTGGGCTCTTTTTTATTTTTTTCGACCTCGAGAAAGCATATGATACTGCTTGGCGATATGGCATTTTACGCGATATACATTCATTGGGAATCCGTGGACGCCTCTTTCGGTGCATCACGGAATTCCTCCAAGGGAGAACCGTCAGAGTTCAACTTGGCAGTACACTGTCACGTCCTTTCGTCCAAGACAACGGTGTTCCGCAAGGGTCCGTACTAAGTGTCACACTATTTGTGGTTAAAATGAATTCTGTTGTAAGTGCTACTCCTTCATCCGTTAAATATTCCTTGTACGTCGATGACATTCGCATATCGTGCTCTACTTCTAACATATCTATGTGCGAGAGAGAACTACAGCTCACAATAAACAAACTAACCAAATGGTCCACAGAGAATGGGTTCAAATTCTCACATGACAAAACAATGTGTTCGTTTTTCAAAGCTAAGAGGAGTGATCCCTGAACCAACACTAAAAATGAATGGTCATGATCTCGTGGTTCGGCCTGCATAAAAGTTTATTGGGGTCACTTTTGACAAAAAACACTCTTTTAACACACGTTCAAAATCTGAAGGTGAAATGTACGCGATCTCTGAACTTGCTCAAAGTCTTACCACATAGGTCGTGGGGTGCCGACAGAGAAACTTTACTGTGTATACCTGTCTACCGTCCGCTCAAAACTAAACTATGGTTGTATGTATACGGATCGGCACGGTTGTCTGTGCTGAAGCGTCTTGATCCTGTACACCACCTGGGCGTTCGCCTTGTACTGGGAGCCTTCCGAACGTCACCTGTCGAGAGCCTCTACGTCGAATGCAATCAGTGGTCTCTGAAAAGACGAAGGTTCTACCTTGGCACGTTGTACGCGTAAAGGGTACGCAGCTACTCACAGCACCCAGCGCTTCCTTGCGTTCAGGGTACACAGTTCGAGCAACACTTTCTTAATAAACCATTTGTTGTACGCCCATTCAGCATGCGGATACTACAAGGAGTAACAGACTATGACTTCACCTGTTACAACTTATCGATTTTAGAATCCAATGGTCACGTTCCACCTTGGCAACCACCCCCAAGGCATGATTGCTCACTGACCAGATACAGTAAGCGTGAAGTTCCCACGGTTGTCCCACAGCAGGAATTTGAACATCTCAGAGAGAGCTTTGGAAGGCACGTAGCATTTTGTACTAACAGGTCAAAAACTGATACAAGGGTCTCGTGCGCCATGGTTACTGAAACAGGAACTAGGGCGCACCGTCTAAAGAGTACCTTCTCCATCTTCAGCGCAGAGCTGTACGCTGTCATCTTGGCGCTCAAGTACATCTTACAAAGTCACATCCAGATCGCAGTTATTTACACAGACTCGCTTAGTTGCCTAAAATCTCTATGTAGACGCCAGACACAAAAAAATCTAGTGCAGCGCGCACGCTACTTAGCCTGCATGATAATCAAGAAAAGCTATAGCCTAACCTTTTGCTGGGTTCCAAGTCATGTGGGAATACCCGGCAATGAACGTGCTGATTGAGCGGCTGCAGATGCTCTTGCTGGGGATGTCACTGACTTTGAGATCCGATTTCAGGACCTCCGGCCAGCTTTAAGGAGGGCCATCAATATTAAATGGCAGCATTGTTGGGAAAGACAAACCAAAAATAAGCTACATCTGATAAAACCTACCATCGGGAACCTGTCGTAAAGCTTTCGTAACTGGCTGTATGAAGTCCTGTATTGCCGCTTTCTGTATTGAGTGGGACACACATACCTCACGCACGGTTTTCTACTTCGCGGAGAGGACCCACCTCAGTGCACGCCAACGATGCCCCCTTTCATTTGTTTTATAAATACCTTTTACCGCTTCACCCAGCCCTATTGCTGGGTGACACTCCTCTCGTTCCTTTTGAACGAGTAGTCCGCTTTTTTAATGACATCGTTTTTTTAAAGGATTTATAGATATCTTTTTACATGGACATATTTTAGCATGAGTTTTCGCTTTTAAGTTGATCATAGTTAGTTTTGCACCACTTTACCACAGTCATCACAATCAGCCGCAGTTTGGCGCTCTATGACCTCAGTTGTCTTTGCGCCATTAAACAACCAACCAACCAACCATCAGCATGGAGTGTTTTTCTTGACTCTTGTTGGCCTTTATTACTTGACTGGTGTGCATCAAGGCATCAGATGTAGACTTATGATGGACGAAACCCTATTGTCTGTCATGAAGAGCCTGATGTTATTGGGCATGATAATAGAGACGCCTGAACAAAACCTTTTCCAGAAGCCTGGATAGAATCAGAAGTACAGTAATGGGTTGGTATGATGTTGGTAGACCCGCGTCTTTATGCGCTCTGGGTATAAAAGTTACCCTTCCCTCTTTCCACAGCTGAGGAAATTGGCCTTTTTGTACGTTGTACTAAATAAAAAGTCAAAAACTGTAGTTGGTTGTCCACAGGCTCTTTAACCGTTCGGTAATCAATACCGTCTGGGCCTGTGGCCGTCCCTTTCCTCATTAAACTGAAGGCATGGATGACTTCTGTTTCAGTGATTCCGTGTTCATTTTCTGTAGATGGAATGCATGGACATTTGGCCGATGAGGTGATCCTGGTCGAGAAGGCGTACCTGATGAGTTTCTTTAATGATTCTTCCGTGGAAGTAGTGCAGCTACCATCGTCCTTTTTAAGTGATGGGATGGGTTTGTATTTTTTTCTAGCGATCAGCCTATATAGCTCCCCATGGGGGTTCGTCTTCTTTACTTCCTGGCATACATTGTCCCAGGCAGCCTTTTTTGCTAAAATTATATCTCTTCCGACGGAAATCGTCTGCAAGGTCATCCGGCACTAGTCCTTGCTTGCTCTTTATTCTTTGGACTTTCCTTCGAAGGTGGCTGACCGTGGCCCTAAGAGCTTTGAGGTGGGGACTCCACCATGGGACTGATTTATGATGGAGTTTTACTCTAGTCTTACAGGCTTCTTTTTGCCTGTTAAGTCTTTTTGTTAAGATATGAATTGTTTTATCTGGGGTCAACGTGTTAGTATTGTACCTCTCCAGTATGTATTTACACCATACATCTGTAGCGATTGTTTTGCTTAAAATACTTCGACCACGAGCTGTGAGTTTCCAACAGAATTTACTTCTTGTTCTGAAAATGTTGGAGAAGATATATCACTTCCATTCTCTTTCTTACTTACATGCCATTCCGTGATGTATGAGAAGGCGAATATGGGCGGCTTCCAAACTGAGGCGTGTTGCTTTAACTTACGTTCCACCGGATTTTTAGATTTATCTTCGCTGTTTTATTCCGTGATGTAGTTTGTTAGGTTTGGCGTTGTCAAAGTCGTCATTTGTGATCGCAGTGTAAATAGGGTTCTTGGAGGAGTAATGCATTAGGTCTTAATTCATGTATTGTTTCTGTGAACCTGGTTGTTTTGTAAGAATTGTAGTGCCATAGGAGTGGTGGAGTAGTCTCAAGTCGGTCCTGGCGTGAATCCTATATGGTAGCCCTGGCCTTCCCCAGGTGTTGTTTCCCGGTGTGGCATGTCTTGTCATAGACGTATTGTTTTGTATCTAAAGGCTCTCCAGATGATGACGAATGCCTATGACGGGCCGCGCAGCACCATTGTTTAGACGCACACATTTCCCAGGTGTGGTTCTCCGCAGATCCAGGACAAGTTGGTTCCTTTGCGGTACACAACTTGGCAGTCTGTCCATAGGTAAGACAGAATATACACCTCTTTACTCTAAGATTCTCTTTAACTAGGCAGCTCGCCCATCCTATTTTCCCTTCTCTGCCTTCAAGAGTTCTTGATATCGGTGTCTGGGCACCGTTAAAAACGCTGTTTGACTGCCGTCTCTTTCTTTTCTTATGTACTGGACTTTCACCTCCTTTTCTTCCGTCAGGTTTAATCTTTCCATAAATTCTTCGTGGATTTGTGTCGATGTTTTGTCCTCCTCAATAAATCTGACTTTGATTCCTGGGAGTGGTCTTTTGTAGATCCTTAAGTTGCCTTGTTTGGGAAGAACTTCGTCGTGATGGAACATTTTTCCTATTTCCTCAATCTTGTCTTGATTACTACTCTCGATAACTAGGACACCTCTCTTGGTCGTGCGAATAGTTGCTTTTGTGGACGGAGGCATCGTGTCCGAGAGGACATGCTTTACTTTACTTGAAATCGCCTTCAAGTTATTTCCTTCAAACGGTTTGACGGTTTGACGGTTGACGGTTGACGGTTTGACGGTTCCCACGCAGCTGCCACCGACGCATATGTGGTTGGAGACGGTTCCGTTTCTCTGTAGCGCCTTGATGCTTTTCCATACGACTGTTGAAGCTCTTGATATTTTTGCTCCCACTCTTGCCGTGTTTTTTCTACCATTCTCTGCAAGTCCATGCTCCTAACGAGCGTCTCATATTTATGGAAGACGTCGCGGAACTCTTTACGGATGTCATGTTGAAGATCTGGGTAGTTCTCGTGGATGTCTCGAAGAGCGTGGTTGGCGTCCACCCAGTGGCCTTGTCAATCGTTTTTCTCCTGAGGAGGATGGTCAGTCTCTTCGTCGGACCCTTTAAGGCCGTTGTCCAAAAGTGAACTGGACGCTTTCTTTTGTTGAGAGAAGTTGTCGTTTACTTTCTTGGATTTAGCCCCTTTGATTTTCGGAGAACCCCCCTCCCCCTCTTCCTGAAAATCTCTCAGGGGAGTAAGAGTCCGTGCTCTCCGAGTCTTCACCATTTGAGGAGTCTATCAATTGTTGAGGTTGTTCTGAAGTCGTTTTGTCCTCCTTCGTAGCCTGCGCTCTTTTTCTGGTGATGGTTCTCTTTTCTCCTCCAGCCATTATTGGAAATAGAAGTTTCCGCCTGTAATTCCCAACTGGTTTCGTTGTATTTCGGTTCAAAAGGCACCCTAGTTAGGGCCAGGCACCGCCCGGCCAGTTTCACATTCTATTTTGGGTTTTGAACTACGAGAAAATCCCTTTTTCTGTATTCGGGTGCAGAAAACCCGTTTAACATTCGGCAGCGACCAATCCAAGATGGCTGCCCCAGAAGGAATGTAAAGAAAGATACATTGGCCTATATTTTCCGATCTCGTAAACTTAGACAGGAAAACCTTATATTTTCAGATATCGGACTTCAAGACGAACCGAATGATATCGCTTTTATGGGCCTAAATGCAAAATCAAAGAAAATCCCTTCCCACGAGGGCCGCCGTTAGGGTTAGCTGTTCCCGTACCAAAACTAGATTTCTATTGAAATCCGCACCCAAGCGACCCAAACAGGCTTACCGGAGAGTTATTATGTCCTCACTAATCCGTAGATACTCAGCGTTGAATCCCACAGGCCCTTTTTACCAGCTGATGGGAGATTGCTTTCGGAGCTCGTTGTTTAGGTGACGAGGCATTTGGCCGCAGAAAGAGAGTAAATAGGGACATTGGAGTAGTGAGAGGGAATGTTTGGGGAAGGAATATAGATAAGAGGGGTATGATGAGATAAACAAGGCTTATCCTCGGTACCGCCTTGAGCATCGCGTGAGGAGTTTGCCTGAAGAATAAAATGAAAGATAGGAAAGAAGGAAGGAGTGGTATCCAAATCCAGCAGAGACTCAGTCACGGTAGCGGACCCCGGGTAAAGAATCCCCGGAAGTGCCTGGTCAAGTACAACGATCTGCGAAGATTCGCCGCTCGCCGACAGGTAAAGGAAAGGCCAAGTGGAGGGGCACTACTCCAGAGCAGTGAACCCCCCAGTGCTCAGACCTCACCCTCCACACCAGTGATGTTGCTTTAGGATATCACTTCTTATCCACTCCCATGTAAATAGGGACAATGTAGTAGAGAAAGGTGAGTTCGGGAGGGTATAAAGGTGGGACGAAGTAAATAAGAATACCCTGGGGGGAGGGTATGGGGTGAAGTTTGAGGACGGAAGAAGGGGAAAGTCCTAATGAGCGAAGCCACCTCCAAGGGAGCGGCCCCGGCAGATACGGGGTAATTTTTATTACATATTGTTGTTAGTGTGTATACATATTCTCCGACTTGGAGGTTTTATTTGATTGAATTTTATAGAAACTTATAGAAACTTATAGAAAATTATATATTTATATAGTGTTATGAAGATGGTTAGAATAGGTGTTCTGTATTTTCTGAACGTCGTTCTTGACGTGCTTCGAGGGTGATGGTGGTCGATCTACGTTCTTTTGACGAAGTCGTTGATTTGGCTGGATCCAAGGTAATGGTGACTCGAAGTACTGGCAGTAGATTCAGGTACAATGAGCGTAAATTAAGCATCTCGTTGGTAACGAGCTCTGTTTCGTCTTTGGCTGCTCAATTGCTCTCATTGCCCTGCTTGTGGTTCTCGATCATTTCGGAGGGATAAGTAATTCCCTAGCTCCCCCAATGTTCGTCTTTGTTGAGGAGTATGTATCTTAACGTCTCTTTCTATATTGGGAGTTTTATAGATTTTCCGATGTTGTCAAGAAAGGAGGTTCTCATTGGACAGTTAGTCAAGTAGTGAAAGTAATCAGCGTCAGAAGACCCACATGGGCAGTGGCAATTAGGTCTTCAGTGAAATCGTTTGAGATCAGCTGAGAAGGCGCCGTGGCCCGTGATGAATTGTGTTTGATCGTGTGTTGTGGGGAATAAAAAGGAATAGTCTTTAATCTTGGGCATCCATAGGCGTGCATCCCCTTTCGATTCTACGGTTTGCCAATCTTTTTGCAAGAGGTTTTGAGCCTCTTTCTTTAGCAGAGTTCGTAGATAGGATTTCGTGAGGGGAATCCGGAGAATTCCATTTACCAATCTGGCCTCATTAGCTGTCTTATCAGCTAGGTGATTCCCCGTGATCACAGTACGTGATTTGATGACGTGCAGAGATATATCATGGGATTTCCTGAGGGATATAATCCTTTTGATTAACTCCCATATTCGTTGATTCTTAATGCCTAAACTGTTAAGGGCTTTTAGAAGTGACAAACTGTCCGTGTAGATGTTGACTTTGGCTTGTTCTGGAAGCCTTCCTATTATGTGAGTCGCGATCAGGAGAGCGTGTAGCTCTGCCTCAAAAATAGAAGCGTTGTCTGATAATCGTTGTTTCTGGATTGAAGGAATCTCTTTGTCGCGTCCAGACCCTACATCACACACGACCGAATCACATCCAGACCCTACATTACTACAGTACAGTTACATCGGGAACCATCGGTGAAAATGGTGTAATCGGTGTTTTGAACTGTGGGAGGAGAATCGAAGAGTATGACTGTTCTGGAGGCCGGGTGGTCTGCCCAGAAATCGTACTCGCTGTCGGTATCCGCTGCATTGAAGCATTTGTTGTTAATCCTATCATGGTCTGTTCCATTGAAAAGGTTGTACAATTGAGTTTTGTTTGCCGCCAACAAGTGGCTTGGTATAATTCCACTTAATACTAGCAAAAAAGTGTTATTAACCGTAATATATCCCTTACAGAGCCGCAGTAAAGGGATTCTGTCTATGGATTTTAATTTCCTGACTAGGTGTGATGTACTGCTTGTCCCCATCCAAGCGGGAGAGGCATGAAGAATGATTCTCTGAATTATATTATTGAACCATTTTTGTAGAACTTCCTGCCTAATTCTTGTGCTTTGCCCAGTCCCTCTGAAAAGTGAGGCCGTGACTTTAGTCACCCAATCCTTTACAACCTTCTAGATAAGTTAAGAAGTTAAGATGATGATCAAAGCTGACGTCTAGGATCTCGAGCTGTTTTGAGTGTTTTAGGTTGCGAGAGTTGACTTTAGTTGTCGGAGGTCTGTTGTGGAACTTGTTTCCATGCGGTATTGTAAGCTATTGAGATTTTTCGTTATTAAGCTTTAATCCTCTCTCGCCTGCCCAACTCTGGAGGGCCCGGAGTGTCTCATTGCCAGTAGTTTCGAGCTCTGTTCGAGTTGAGCCTGAGATTAAAATAATGATGTCATCTGCGTATGCAATGATTTCTACTTTAAGTGGGAATGCTATCTTAAAGACATAAATAGGGACAGAAACGTAGAAGTAAAGGATTTGTTTGGGAAGGGAGCATAGAGAGAGATGAAGGAAGTTTAGATGGCCACCCTCCCCGTATCACCTTGAGGTATCACTTGAGAGGGGGCCAGGTAGTATATTTTTTTTTTTTTTTTTTTTTTGTGGGGGG
>JARGYV010085104.1:0-14695 GCA_029532675.1 Ornithodoros moubata
TCGCGCGACAGAAGGAAATAGGATTCCTTTTGATGAAGCATACATGCAAGCTGGGCACTTTCATCTGCTGAAATGCGATGCCGTACCTCATGATTTGCATATTTAGCTTTTTCACTTTATTTTTCACTTTATCTACTCGCTGCCTGCTTCAATGTGCCTACTTGTGTTTCATCTGCGGTGAGTCTATGCGTGCTTCCTGTCACATGGTGCGCGTAGATTGAACTGCGGTTTTGTTAGTAGTGCTCGAGGTTGCAACGGCTGCAAGTTTTCTCTTGGAGGATCATTGTGCCACGTAACTGTCTTCTTTCCAGGCTACGAAGACGAGTTGCTCGTATTCTTCTGCCCCAGCTGAAGGGATTGTTATTTCGTCTCAATCTTGTTGTTCCGCTTGGTCAATTTAGATAACGACCAACTACTGTAGATGGTCTGGAGACAAAGGGCGGAAAGCTGATAACGATCTGTAGAGGAAGTGGATCTGTAGAACAGCCTGTCCTACAGATCCATAAAATTCAACGAGGAAAGGGGGAAAAAAAAACGATAGCTTCTGTTGTCTGCGTGTTTCTGAAGCACGAGAAGTGACGTCAAAGTTAAACCAATATCTAATACGTCGTTAGCAAAAGAAAACATGGTACGATGTTTTATTTCTTGGGAGAGTTTGGTCAGAGGCGAACCAGGAAGGTGGAGCGCAATGTTCTTCTGGTAGGCCACGGCAGACGAAGTAAAAATACTGGCTTTCGAATGTTTCTTGTTGTGTAAGCTATGAACCAATGTGAAAACTTCTTGCCAACCGTAGCGGTCGCTACTCCTCTTCTTAGACACAGACGCACCTTAGTCACGTTTATAGTACTTCACCGAATACTTCCGAATCCTCCCCCTTAGCGGCTAGGCAGTAGCTTTGTGACACATTACTGAAGAAACAAACAAAAAAGTTTCTAGAACAGTTAGAGGTGTAGCTAGTGCATCCGCTCTAATCTCCTTCTGGCGTTTGTGCCGTTTGTCTCCTAGTTACTGTGATCATAAGGTCCATCTACTTCACTTGTCGTAAAGACATACACTGAAAAGAAACGAAAAATTAAAAAAAGTTGAACGGCCAAAAGACGCATCTTGTGTTTATGTTCATTCGGCCTTAACGGGAGGAAACAAGCACTTCCGTCAGAATGAGCTAGCGCCGATCCTTCTGGTGTGTTCACCTCCCTTCCTTAACACTACTCAGGTGTTCTTTGTTCATTTCATTGCCTATGCGTTTACCATCCTGTCAGCTGACATGACGACCCCCTGCTTCCCCCCCAAAATTATAATTTGCAGAGTCCGGCTAATATTCTTGAACGGACGCAACAAGCATGCAGCTGTCAATACCTTACAGTGTGTCTAGTATCTTACTTCAGTACTCATATAAGGCTTCTTCAGTCATTACACTTGTTACGAATCTCAAAGGAGTTGACACAGTGAGGGGATAAACCTTTTAAAAAGTCGTCCTACGCAGCCATTTAATAGTTCGTTAGCGTTGCGTTGAATTTCTTCCTTTCAACAGTGTAATCTAATCACACATATCCTACTGCTTCACGATGGACTCGCACATCACCTGCACATTTCTGTAAAAATGCCTCCTCACTTGTTCTTTTTCTCTTTTTTTTAGAATATAAGGCACAGTCAGCTCCGAAGATCACTTTATTATGGGAGAGAGAGGAAAAGATGACAAAGTAAAGAAAACGCACGCGTTCACATTTTCTGCGCTTTCTTGCACAAAAGCAACCAGGAAACACGCTATATCATCGTTATCGGTATCGTGTTGCACAGGTAAAAAGCGCACGCTTCCTTTATCCCACTCCTTCATCGCAGTAGTATTCTTTGCCGACAACGCATGGCTCCACCATCGGTGTGTGAGAGAGCGAGGAGAAAGCAAGGGAAAGGAGGGAATTGATATACGCTGAGAGAGACGCGCTTCGCTTGTGTCGGGAAATGGGGCTTGGAGCGGCGCTAGGACTTGAGCGCGGTTTCCTGAGCGCGTGCGGCTTTTGTCCCACGTGCTGTGCCGGTTTGCTGCTTTACTGTACTAGTCTGTGCTGCACCGTCTTTGTTTTCTACCTTCCGTGCCATGCCACTGCATGACAGTGTGCATACACATTAGTGATGTGTTCGTAACTACGTTGGTGTTTGTGGTTTCATAAAATTTCGTGCCCGCTGTGAACTGATGTTTTTGTGCAGACAACCTGCATTATATGTGCGCTGTGCCAATTTTGCGACCTGTGCGACCGACATTATTCTATGACAGTACCCGTGAGCAGTCGTGCGTAACGCAGCTGTGTTCATGCCGTCTGTCGGGGTCACGCACTTGCCGTCCGTTGGGCGCTTAAACTGTTGGTGTCGTATGTTCGTGGCATTGAGGAAAGAAAACCTACCTTTCGAGTGATCTTCACTGAATACTTCGTCGTGGTAACTCATATGTCTCCCTCTTGAAGTGACTCGCCAACATCATAGCAGTCTTTACTCAGTGCACAACGTGTCATCCCAAATGGTGTATTGAGCGTTCGCTGCAACGTAGGAAGCAAGACACTTCACGGCCTAGCCTTCTCGCCCCACTTTATACAGCGTTTGTGAGGAAGTTTCGTACGTTTTACATCGTGACGGACCTTGCACGCATAGTGCAGCTATAGATATTTCAGAGCACGCTCGCTAAAACCTGATGCAGCAGAAGTGCAAATTCCGCTGTCTTTCTGCTTGTTTGGTTCTTATACTTCTTGATGTCCTCTGGGTGACTGAGTAGCACGTCAAGTGTTGCGTGTGTTTGGCAAAAGTCGTACCAGTATAGCAGGGTGTCCTGTCCGTGAGTGCTCAAAGTTAGTCTTCTGCCTATAAATTCGATCTTCTTGGCTTCTCGGCAGATTTCTTTCTTTCTTTATATGCCCCCAGGTCAGTGGGCAGTTTCTTACTACTTTCAACCTCTACTTCCCTATGGCGTCATATCGTTCCTTACTCTTCTGTGAGTAGTCGTATAACGTCGAACTGAACGTTGTATTTTCGCAACTTTCAAATATTTTCGCCCCACACCTGGGTGCAATTAATCGCAATTAACGTCATGTCTCCGTGCCTCTTCTAGCCGGTTGCTTAAGGGGGTAATATCTGCATCTGCTAATTAATTTCGTTTTTAATATACGCGTATTTTAGTGCTCGGTTTGAAGTTCTACGAAGCGTGGAGAAAGATGAGGTCAAGTTTTGCAACCATGCAATATTGAAATATCCGCCAGCTAATAAATCGATTCCTAGAGCAGCAGCGCGTGAGACGTTCCTTCATCTTAGGAGTTCCTCCTCGTGCACAAGTTATCGATTTGGAATGCCGAAGGCGTATGTTTATACCCACAGGGCCAAACTTTGAATACGGTGAGATTCACTTTTGTGTACAGCTGCGCCAGCTGGTTGCCATATTAGGTCTCCGTAGAACGCGGGATTTTTGACAAAAATTATGTAGATTCTACAACGATTTCGTTCAATGAAATGAAGCGAGCTACTCGCACTTTGTGCTCCTTGTGGTCCCACTTAGAAACTTGAGTCATCAGTGTTGAATGCTGTTATAGTAGATTATGAACTTCAATCGCCGAAAATATTAGTTGGCCAGTTACCGAATTGAATGTGCGATTTCTTTTTCTTCTTCAAACGAGCGTTGTCGTATGACTTAACAGGCAGTATTTGACACTTCACGTAACTGATCTTCACTAGTGACCGACTTAGTATGGACAGCCAAGAAGAAATACGTCGTCGTATGCACGGGAGTTATCGCCCCCAAAGTGTACTGGTATATTTTTCCGATCTTTGATGCAACCACAACTTCCGCGCAAGAAGTGCCTCGCTCCAGTGAAACGCTTGCTGCATCATTTCTGCACCACTTGGAGCAGCACACTAACGAACTGTGTGAAAATACTAAAAAGCACAGGAAAGGTGCAACGGTTAGGGCATCCAAAAAGTAAATAAATACCCCACTTCCGGCCTCGCTGCATCGACCCATCTCTCCTCAGCCCAGGTATATCGCTGGACGCAGCTTCTTTCCACCGGCACAGTGTCGACTCTAGGCTCAGCCCTTCATACGCACGTGGTGTCCGGAATGAGATATCGTGCTTCGCATACGACCTGTGGGAAACAGTACAAACGCGGCAAAAGCTGTGAGAAGTTGAGGAACGTCTTCCGATACCCACAGGAAACGATCGAACGTGTTCTTCGTCTTAGCGAGGATCTGTGACAAAAGGTGTTCTCCTTGCTTGGTGTGTCCCCGAGTCTTGTGAAGAACAGCAAGGTGCGCTGTATTTCCATCGGCTGCAACGTGGAACGGTCCACGAAGTGGTCCTGCCTCGTGCGGGGGCTCTGCGAAGACATGCTCTGCCCTGGAAGTTCCCAATCGTCGTCCCAACTCGGACATCCAGGAGTCTGCAGGATACGCAGCGGACAACGTGTCCGTTATCGACATCGTCCGGCTGTTAGGTACAAGATAAGACCTGGCTTCAATCCGGCCTACAGAGATACAAGTCCGCAAGTGAGCACCCGTCATTATCGGTATGTCCTCCCCTTTCTCTGTATTGGTTGTACCGGAAGTACAGTGTGTGACAAACGTTTATGAAACATTATTTCATTTATTAATGTCATTTATTACGGCCGTGACTAATCGATTTGAACGTCCTGTTGACTGATAATGAGGGCAGAAGCTGTGTGGGATAAGGTGAAAATTGGGTGCACGTTTGCGCGAACAGACAATTGTTTTTCCTGGTCGCATTATGCGCGACTGAAATGTATTCCGTAGCAAAGGAGATCCTATGTAGGCTCTCCCACCAGTGTAGCACAATCGTGTCCTCTGAGCGCCTCTGAAAAAGCAGCGCAGACAGCATCTCCGAAGTGGCTAAATGTAAATTGTTTACATCTGCAGTCGTATCAGAACAGCACACATCGAGCGAGATGCGGGTATCCGATATGATGACATCAATGTCAAAAAACGGGTGGACGAAACAGATTAGAGAAACTTCTGGCACTGTAGAAGAGTCGTCTTGCCGTTCGTTTGCTTTGCGTGTTTTGAACACAGGGGAATGGTACGACTTTAATGTTTTCAAGCGAAAACTATCCCCGTTGGGGACGGGTTCGTCGAAAAAAACAAGAAAAAGAAACCCTGCTCTTTTCGACTCCTCAAACCATTTTGCTGAAGTATGACTCGAAAAAATGAAACTTGGGCGATGGATGCGCACGCCAGAAGAGAAACCATACCACTCTCTCACACTCTAATGGGAAACTGCGTCGCACACGTATTTCTCTTCTGCAAGAAAGTGATGGTCAATTACCGAGCAACCTTGCGCGTCGAAGTGCAAGGAATGAAGAAGGTGCCGTTTCCTCAGCCCATATTCGCCTCATCGTGACGAGCCGCGTAAAGTTTGTCCGTTCGGTGCAACCGAAGGAAGGAGAATCTTCTTGCTCCTGATGTGTTCCCTCGTGCGCCGAATATCAGCATCAAAGAGGACCAAGTAATATTGAGGTGGTACTACGACCGTTGAGTCTTATACCACTTCTGCCCTGCTCTCTCAATTCGTTCATGGTTTTATTTTACCCTCATTCGCGTCTGACACCAAAGCAGAACTTCACTGCATCACGCGGGGCTAAGGGATCATCATTCCTAAGGGATCCTTACAGGAGCAGGCGACGTCTTAGTCATTTGTCATCCCGCTTCGTCCATCCTCATGTCTTTTGGAGTAGCAAGATCTTAATATGAACTGAGGGCTAAATCTTCATATTTTTCTTTCTGTCATCAACATCACCCATCACTCGGACTGATGTTGTTCATTTATCCGATTGGTGGAAAGCGGTATAGGCGTACACCCATTGTATGGTTTTTAACCAGTCACGTATAAGATCGATATTGGTTCGATCGCTGATGCAGTTACAGTTCGATGCAGTTGGGCCTTTAAAGTGCTGGCTGTCGTTGGGGTTGAACAGACCACTGTAGTAAAATGACGTGTAGGGTGTGACCTCATGTGTAGTATGTATATGTTCGAATAGGTCACACACACTCTAAAAAAAAAGAAAAAAAAGGCACCAGTACCATTACTATCAGAAACATTATCTGAACTATGTTCCTCCCTTCTATCTCGTCTGTTATGTCCTCACATTTCGATATGGGATTCCGCGCATGCGAAGGATAATGATTTCCTTTCCTACCGTAGAGACAATGGTTTCTTCGCACGCGTCCGTGTAGTCGTCGTCTGCTCCGTCGTCTGTTCTGTCGCCTGGTGTCAAACAAATGGGATGCCGTTTTTATTCTGTTGAGTAGGATAAAGGTGGCACATTTCTATCCTTCTGTACGAGTCCGCTGAGCTGACATACACGGTTTTCCCCTTTAGTCCTCACGGCTTGTCCTCCAAAAATGTCGTGATCGATAGCGGCGACTTGCAGCAGCGAGAATGCTGCCAGGTAGACGTGGTGGCCGACTGCCTCTGGAAAGCATCAGATTTTGAACAAGGACCAGAATATCTATTTATCCTAACAAACGCAACAAGCTAACTAGTAACGACGATAGGTTATTTTGTCACATGTTCCTTTTTTTTGCTTTCTATTCTGTATTTAGTAAAAGAGGGCTGGCATTGGCAGGTGTCGTTTGTGGGAACGTGAAAAAAAGCTAAAGTCTGCCATGGTAATTTTTCGAGAACTCTCTACCACATTACGGGGGCTACTGTTGCGACCCAGGCAGGCTCCGAGCGGTAGCGTGGATGAGGTAGCCAGGCGGAGGTCAGTCTCGGAAACAACAACAACGTGTTTATTCCAACAAGTGACAGAGATTCCTCTCAGTTGCGAGATAGGCCCGGCATGCCTAAGATTCCAGCCGTTCTGCTTCTTCACGTGCGCGTGCGCGAGCACCGAATTCGTTCTCGTGATTCACAACAGTAGCGATGTTTCTAGCCATGGGGCTATGCTCCTAACTGCACTAATAGATTTGCGTCAGGTCCAGTCAGGATTGACGCTGTTGCTCCGATCGTAACACTACCAAAAAAAAGGAGAGAATACCAAAAAACTGCTTGAGTTTAAACGCTGTGTGGTCCTGGTGCACTGTTAAAATGAATCGCCCTGACCGTTTGGGAGAGGTTCAAGACAACAATCACACCGTCCGCCGCGACGGTTTCTCACAAAGGCTACTTCGCCAGCTGAGCAAGGAGAGTGCCTAGTAAGCGAACCTAGCGGAAAAAGGCAGCAGCACCGCGAACCCAGCTAGACTCAAGTGCAAAATAAAAAAGCCTGGTTCGGAGCGTAAACAGTCGCAGCCATTGAAAGTTAATAATATCGAGAAGCGAAGGTGAAAGTGCCGCCAATTTTTCCATGTTGAGTATACGTACGTCCTACGATGCTTGGAAATCTATTACATTGAGCGTTTCGCTCAATGTAAGATGGTACAGAACACAAAGAAACGCACTAATTAGACATTAACTTGGCTTAGGTTCGAGTTCCACGGTATTCTGCTACGGTTCGAAGGCGAATTGTTATGCTCTACTGACTTTTCTTTCGCGGTCCTTATTCGGCTTTCGTGTTTCTTCAACCGTGAACACGTATTAACAAACATTAAGAGCTTCTTCTGTGGAGCCAGAACGTCGAAGCAGAGCAGCGATCGTACTGGACATGTCCGCTTCCATATTGAGCTGTTGGGAGAGAATAAAGGCGCTGCACGAGTTCTTTACTTTCCTCTAGTTTAGCCTCCCCACCTTTGTTTCTAGCCTTCACTTATTATTTCTATGTTCGCCGCACGCTTCATGCAAAATCGAACGCGTGGGACGCTCAAGCAAACTCAATAATTCCTGGAGCTGCCTACGAAATGCATTCGCATGAATGATCGTAGGTTTATTGCGGCTTCCCTTAACAAACTGCGTAGCAGTAATTAGTTGGACAATGCAGTGCGCCTCTGCAGTGTCATTATTAAGTCAGGGTGCCACTATGGCGGTATATTTACGAAATTCAAACACAGATACGCAATGCGATCTGTCTGAGTAAGAATCAAACCACTATCGATCATGTGAACTTTGACACTTCCCAAGGCTGGGCTTGCCTCGGCTTCCGCCGCCATAACGAAGTGCAGGTATGACTCTGAATTGGATTAGAATAATAATAAAGAAATAAAAATAAGCCCGCTTATGATATTCCGACATCTTTCTGCATACTCATTTGAATGTTAGCTTGCTAACGTACCTCACTATAATAAATGAGGAGCTTTAGAGTAGCATAGCCAAAAGATTAGGGAACGTAAAGAAATAGAGGGTCTTCATTGCGCGCACGCACAACCCGAACAAAGTTTTCTGCTTATCTGGCGTCTGCTATACTGAAAAAAAAAAAAAAAAAAAAGAGTTGGCGTTGCTCTCGGCGCCAGCGAGAATTTGCGGAAGAAGAGAAGTCAAAGAACTTCTTTAACTTACTATATTGGTCTCTTTTGTAATCACGTACTCGGGCATGTAAGTTATGGGGTCCATCCACGAGGTGGCTTGCGTCTGTGCCATTTCATGGGAATTGGCAAAGTCGGTAAAGCAACGCCGATAGCGAGCGAACATGTAAATACGTTGTGTCGTCTGCAAACAGATTTTCAATTCAACTCAATTCAATTCAATTATATTTTTACTTAATCATGACGATAACGTACATGATGCCGAGGGCCCAGCAAAAAACAGCATATGACGTTTGACAATAACCGAGCCCCCATAAGGCAGGTCAAAAATTTATACATAACATTCGATTGCTACATATATTTTGCATACAGGAAATTTTCGTACGCGCATATACATACACATATATAATCAGTAAATTTCACTTAGCTGAATGTAATATGACTGCTATTATATTATAATATTATTATTATATTATTATATGCTTATTATTATATGCTATTGTATGCTATATTATACTGCTCATATATATTTGCATGCCTGGCCCGGCGACATGTTGATCGATCGGACAGGTGCATCCGGGGCCGACTTCGCAGGGAACTGTGACCAGATAAGCCTTTAATCACATGGGAAGAACCCAGGAAAATCCCTATACGCCGTCAGTGGGATTCGAACTCACGGCCTCCCAGGTCAGAGCATGAATGAGGGACACCGAACCTCAAGGTTTTTGACGGATCTACTTAGAAGATTGCGATCGCTTAGATGTAATCATATGCTTGTTTCTGGATGTCTGTCTTTTCTCCCTTGCAAACAAGATAGCTTCAGTTCTTGTGGCGTTTATAATAATTCCATTTATCCTCGACCATTTATCTAGAACAGTAAGGACACCTTTTCGTACTGAAATAGCAAATAACTTCTTTATTGCCATGGTGCGTGATAAGGGTACTTGTATCATCTGCATACATCTCCTCAATATATTTATCCTCCATATCAATTTAGGAATTGATAACCAGAGCCGGTATTTGCAACATCAATTATTTAAAGACTGGAAAGGAAAGGAATACTACCCTGTCGCAAGGTTGCAGATTTATGAGCGGTGTTTGTATATTTAGACATATTTGCAACGGGCTAAAGTAAAATTCTACCCCTATGTTGTTATATTCAGGGATGTAGTGTGCGCTTTTCTGATTTCCCACACAGTGCGTGAGCTCCCAATCTCCAATACCTTTTTTTTTTTTTTTTTTTTTTTTACTGAAATAGAGTTTTAAAATGGGCCTTCAGCAGATCGCAGTGCCCCAAAACGCCTAAAAAGGCCTGGTATTGAAGAAAACAATAAATTTCTGGAAAACTTCTTTTTCTTGCGTATCATGCGCAACAAGACAGTCGTTATCCGCGATGTTCGAGCTCGACGTGACGGCTTCGCACTTGCACTCGGAAAGAACTGTGGTACGCAGGGACTGATTGGAATAATAAAACATTACACGGGTCAGGGACGTAAAGGAACAATTTTGTTCGCGATTCTTCCTTTCCTAAAAGCATGGTGTGCTTTAAAACCGTGAGCAGCGATGATGACGGGGTTTCCCGTCAGAGTTTTTCGTTTATCTCGGTTGTTTGGGGTAACAGAGCGACGGCCATGATACGCAACTCGCGGCATGATACGTAACGCAAGGTGCGTGCACGTGTGGCTCAAAACAAACGTTATTGAACTATTGAACCATTATAAAACTCACTAATAACTTGATAAATTTTTTCTTGTCAGTGACCGTGGTACTTTGTAATTTTTGTGTATTTCTGTTCGATGAGTCCGTTATTTGCGAGCCTTTTTTTCAACCAGGTTCTTTTATTCATTTACGGTATGTCCAAATTCCCTTGTATACTTCACTAATATTATCAAACAAGTAAAGTAGGGCCTAAAGCTTACCCTCACTGTTTCTACACTCACTATAACTATCGCAACTGGCTGCAACATCATATCGAGAAGGCGCGCGACATCATAAACAGATGTTCTTTTTTCCCACCAGTCATCTTACCGTATATGCGATGAATACGCGAACTAAATGCTACAGCCAGTAACGGCAACGTACCCTTTTGAGCAAAAAGATTGGCGATGTTGCGACAACAGCATCCGCTCAACCAATAAAGCGTGATTCATCGCTGCAATATCCTTGACGATGTATGTTATCGTCCACTGTGATCGATGTTGCATCATTGGCGAAGCAGAACTCAAACTGATTAATTTTCCCCACTTCTTCATCGTTGATGCAATAGGTATAATATTATATTAATAATAGGTCAATATAATATTAATAATAAAACAAAACTCAATCATTAACGCGTGCGCGGTACTGACAATCATGAGCGCACACGGCATACGAATTATTTTCTTTTCTATTCTCTCATTTACCACTTTGGATACCAAAGAGAAGAGTAGGTAACACACGTGGTCATGAACTTGGCAGAGACTGACAACTTATTTTTAGGCCTCTGCGAGTACTCGTAATTTTGTCCGAGGATGAAGTACGGATGTATATGTGGCACAACCAACGGATAAGGCATCTCAAGAGGCACAGCGTTGAATAAATTTCATTCCTGATCATCAAGTTATACCTATATAAACTTCAGACTGGCTGCAACACTACAGCTGCGCCAGTTTGTGTTCCTCACCAGGCCAGTGTGTAGCGTTAAAAAGCCAAGCTTCTAACTCGTTCGAGCATTACTCAGTGTACGGGTTCTGGTTGTAAAACGTGCACTGGACATCACGACGTGTCTTCTGTGTTCTCGGACCAAATAGCTCATGGAGCACTGTACCATAAATGGCTCTCGCCATACAAACGCAGCCTTACATAAGCTGGTAATAAAGTCTCTTTCAGTTGATGAGACTGAACGCAGAGTGGAAAGCAGCTTGTCGATAATTTGGAGAAAATCTCTCTGACCAGTACGATAGCCATCATGCTGAACCTAAAGTCTTATGACCATTAGCAGAAAAGACCATGATGGTTCGCTTGGTCGTTGTCGGCGGGGATTCTCGCTTCACTACTTCGTCCCTCTTCTTGCCGCACGTCAGGTAGAAGACATTTTTACAGTACAGCCCCCCGCAAGAGAGCTCAATCGCCAGCCCACTCTCCGCCGATGCGGCCGCTTACACCACTTAAACGGACAAAAACTAGAACTACAGCCCCTGCCAGGAGCCACCAATCGGACGACCCGAGCTCACCGAATTGGATTCTTGTTGGAAAAGATTAATTTTGCCACAGCGCCTGGGCCGCTCGATTATCCACTTTCCAGACGAAATTTACTGTCAACGGTCAAAGCTGTCAGGGTGTGCACAGCGTAACTGTGCGCAGTACAAGCTCCTGGCGCCGAGAGGCCGATTTATTGCTGTTGCAGCGGATTGGGTAGTCGGGGGAACTCACGTCCCCCGCAGCTGCAGCGGAGCTCCCACCAAGTTCCAACAAGACCTACTGGATCGACCCCCGTTGCTGGTGTTCCAGTAGTGACGCCGATAAGCGTCAAATACATCCCAGTTCCCGTTCCGATTACATCGCATCAAGTACGAATATTCCATAACACTCGAACCTGTTCGCTGTCGTTTCACTTTAAACCTCTGTGCGAATTACCGTCAGTAGTAGAATTCTTCAGTCCTCGCAGTAGCTACTGTATTCTTGGGGACAATTCTTACCCTGCGTTCCAGAAGTCTTTATTTGTTTTCTTTATCAGGCACGGCCGCACCGCTGAGCAGCTCTCCGTGCCTTTTTGGCAAGGAAGTGAGAAGGCAGTTATCGTTTGCTATTTACTCAATGCTGACGACGTGAGAAGAGATAGCTCTCTCTTTTTACGGCCTTGCACAAACAACTCTGGCGTGTTTCTTAGTTATTGCTGCTGCTTCCCTTGTTGGTCATAAAGTGGCAGTGGCAGAGTGGGGGAGGGAGAAAAAATCCACCTATCATCATTGCACGTTCGCTGTCGATGCTGCTTGGTGATCCGCTGTTGCTGATCCGCACAGTTTGTTGGTTCGAGAAAAAAGAAAGGTGGGAAGTTATGGTGGGTTAGAGGGAAACTTACTCGACGGGTGCGGGCTACACGGAGCAAGGAAGGAAACGTGAAACAATTTAGGGACCACAATTCAGAACATATGGGACAAAAAGGTATAACTACGGCGTTTGTAGCTTTCACCTCAGTGAATGTTGTGGCGTGCTGCACTTTGTAGCTACCAGGGGGCAAGAATGCGCACGACTGGAAAGAAATGCACGTTTTATAGGGGTTTCACAGATGATTCCGTTACGTTGAATCAAATTCCGATGCCTTCTTTGTGCGCTCAAAGCAGCAAACACATCGAACGCCGACATGAGAAATCACACAAAACATACAATACACCAAAACTCTAGCGACTTCAAAGTAGCTCGGTATTTGTTCCAAACAATTTGGGAAGTTATTCCGCGCGTAGTAAAATCTGGTTACTATACTAAATTTTCCCCTTAAGGTGACCCTTAACGAGTTCCCTCCATAACACAGCTTCAGTTCAGTGATTGAGGGAAGGGAGATGTGAAGACAAAATCAGACCTATCACCACTGTCATAGTTCTATTACTTTCGTGCTTCTCCAGTCCTAACGACATTAACTTGGCACTGTGGCTTTCTCGTCCTGCGTCCTTTATCTGTTTAGTCGTTCCTTAAACAAGACATATTAGTGCCTGAGGCAGACAAAAGAAGCAGGAACCCAGTCTATCTGTAAACGGGAAAGTGCACATAACGACCGGACAAGCTGCAGCGAACACAGTGTCAGAATTTTCGCCGCACCTTGGGGCTACCATTAAGCGAAGGGATATAACGGGCTCGGGAGAATAGAAGACACATGCGCCGTTGCGAACTTCTTCTTGTATTGAAATAGATTGCGGGCAAGCACGAGTCATTTATCGTCGGGCTATTTCCCGCAAAGGCAAATAAATTCTTCGTCACGGCGCGCCGTTGCCCACGCATGTCTTGCAGTTCTATATGGTTCCTTGCCAGGTCACACAGTGACATTTCATACGCCTCTAGGGAAAAGGGCACGAGGAACAGTCACATCATGCGTCGCGAGTGAATTTCCTGAATGACTAGGGCCCTATTCAAAATGTCTGAAAGTGATGACAGGTCGTATATTTCACGGAGCTGTTGCTTCAAAGCGAGGTTTCCACGAAACAGGCTCCATAGTTTTCCTATTCCTTCATGTATCAAACCGCGTTTACATCGTGTTTGCTTCTTGTGAGACCGGCTTTTACAGGTTGTATGAATATTGAGCAATCCGGGCGTCCTCGTTCCGAGTGCATAAGACGCAATATCGATCCGCGTAATCGATAAAAAACGGTATTGGCCACGAGTACTTGTATATATAGCCATTGGCTATACTTCAGCTGGATTCGGGCACCAGTGCAGTTGGCTGGTAGTTCAAAGAAGAATAAGCAAACGGACAACGCGGGTTCCCTCTTTTAGAACCGGATACTTCAATTACTATACTCCGATTATTAAAGGGCAGATCTTTTCCCCCGGCCACTTTAAGATATGTCGTACCTGCGTCTTGTTAATTACGCAGCGCATTCGTCTCACTGCTGCGTCTGTCGCCCTGTTACCGTTCTTGTTTGGGATCCCGACTTGAAGGATCGATAATCTCTGTCCTAAGAGGGCCGAGGCTCGTTGTATCTTGTACGCAGCGAAAGAGGATGACGGATTAGGACGACAGTGCTGAAGAATGTGTTGCCGTCCTAGCTCGGTGTTGTTCGGACTCACAATGGCCCCAAAGTTCGTCAAGTACTTAAGGTAAATTAATTATACAGGCGCACTCGGTGCATGTAGTTCCTCTTGACCGACACCCAAAGCCCTGAGCGTTAAAAGAATGCTAAGAAATCGGTGGTGGCGGGGGTGATTATGCTTAGCATAATTATTGAAGGATATTATAGTGAGATATAATTGTCATTGTCATAAATTGTTGCTTCTTTTTGCTGCCATTTTGTTAACTTGGTCGTTTGTTGGACCTGCCGTAGTAATCAAAAACAAAGGTGTGTAATTTGACACCCATGTCGAATTACGCTGCGCGTGCGCAAACACACACCGAAAGTTGGACTCTAAAATAATACCAAAGAAGGGATAATGAGACTTCGTGCCGACGCATGCCTGGAAGCCAATTAAATAGAGCACACAGATCAACTTCGTTGGAGCTTCGCACCTGGTGCCGCGAACATGCTCTATTGGATGACACCCTTTCTTTCAAAAGGTGGTCCCACAGAATGGAGGGTGACCTCTATTTGCATACTCTCCACAAGTAGGAAGAAAAAG
>JARGYV010085113.1:0-14577 GCA_029532675.1 Ornithodoros moubata
TGCTACAAAAGACTAGCTTCCTATTGTCAGAAATGAAGAACGGTATGAAAGCGCACTGCCTGTTTCCACTTCATATCATGCGGAGGGAAGTTCATGCCAGCGTCAGAACCCATATACACGAAAAAAATATGCTAGAGGGTCAGTGTACGCAAAGCCATATCTTTATTGTTTAGACGATACAAGATGAAATGAATACCCTCATTTGCAACAAATGTAAATGCGGTTAGCTAATGATTGCAATGAAAATGGTTTACATATCTGTTGAACAAATTGTTTGACTTACTTTTGTATCCTGTAACATGTGATGATACTTCATAGATGACCTGATCTGTTTCTTGTTAGGGCTACTGGGTTCAGTATGCTTAAGGGTTCATCAGCGCCGTTTGACATGTCATTCTTTTACTTCGCCTGCGATAACTTAGCTCCTTTACTTGGCTCTGTGCAGGTACTAGCGGCTCTTCGGAAATGCCTGTCTCAAACGCCTTGCTTTCGAAGTGACGGACGCCGCCTGTCTTATGCCAACACAAGCATAAGTGTAAGTTGCCTGAAGAAGGTACGGAGGCGTTCAGTCTACATTTTTCTAGCTAAAGGCTGCGCTTCTTCTGTTGCTGCTCCTTTTTTACCCGTAAAAGTTCGCCGTCATCCCTAGCTAATACTAGATGGCACACTGTGCATATATACCCATGAGTTGCCCACTACATCACTTCTAGTTCAAACGAATTGTCTTCATGAAATGGCAAGCTAAAGGCCAGAAACAGAACAATATAAGTGGTAAGAACGCATAAGTGATACGTAGAAAAATATCTAGCAAAGTAGCGTCTTCTCAAGTACAAACATAACATTCACCGCTGAGCCCAGGAAATAGGACACAGCACGAATAAGATTGAGATATAATTACACACAAAGGTAAACTGATGGAGTATACCCAAAGAAGCACACATATCATACTATATACCGCCCAGCTACTTTTGTACTTGCTGTTCGGCTGAAGAAACAATCAATTCCTCCATTCCTATTAGCCTGTCTTTCAGGTCAACGCTCTTTTGAGCAAACACTATTTGCACAGCCGCATGACTTCAACACAAAACGTCATCATTTGTTTCATTCACGTGGTACTAGTGCGTCCTACCCTGGCTGAATCGAAAAATAGCTACTTCCAAGGCAGATTGCGCTTGACAGAAGCAACTCCCTTGGTAACGTGTTGCTGAAACACTTCGGTTCACTGCATAATGTTCATTGGGAATACGATTGTTTTCATTCATAAGGGTGTTATCCATTCGTTAAATGCCTTAGCGCAACAATAGTCACACGCAGTATCTCAGCTTTTTACTGGGCGCAAAGTCATTGGTAAACGAGGCGCTGTACACGTTGCGTTGCTACTGTTTGGCCTTCGAATACTCATGGTACTGCGTGATTTTTTTTTAATGTTCAGATTATTGTGTCTCGCTTTAGACTGCTTATCAATGTACTGAATGTCAGGTACAATAGGGGTGGTCGGCAGATGTCTTATCTGCTTGTAGCTGCTTCTCTGATGTGTTCCGAGCTACGAAAGCAACACTGATCACCCCGCCCACACATCGTGCTTCCAGCATTCAGTACATTGCGCTTGATGGGAGCTTGTGTTGTTCAGCACGCCACATTTAGGTGTAGACAAACTAAGCTGATAAAGGACGAAATCGCAGATGAGAGATCAGGTCAAGTCCCATTCACCAAACTCAGAGGCAACTACATCATCGATCAAAACCAATCGAAATGTACCAAAGTCCTACTCCCTGGTGGCTAGGTGCTCATAACAGTGGTGATCAAAGGGATCATAACTGCTTGTGCTTTGCATATCTTTATACACCCACAACATCCTACTTTTATGCTTTGCTCTAGGATGCTGCTCGCAGGGCGCATTGTCAGCAACGTCAAGTTTCATCATTAAGCGATATATTAAAATCCGAGCACAAAGACTGCGGAAATTCCTGTTAAACAGTGACAGCCATCATCCTCAAAGAGATAGTGCTTACAATCAAACCTGTCTCGGTTAAGCTTTTGCACCAATTGATGACGTAGATGTATGGTACATTGACATTGACTGCAAGATGACTAGGAAAAGATCAAAAAAGATTTTTGGTCGAGACATCACAGGCATGTGCTTCATTATTGTAATTCAGGCATCTGCCGTTCAAGGGAGATGTCTACAAGGTACACGAACATAAGCTCTCACTCTGTTGTTTTTTTATAACTGAGAACATACTGCGGATAAGCTTCCTTCGCAAAATGTTTATGCTTTAGCCTGCGCGTATAGTATTGGGTAAGTCGAAGAACAAGAAGAGGTCGATGTACTCACTACTTTCGTCTTCTGTTCCCTTGCAGTTCATGCCACGGCAAAAAGCCAATGACCGAAGTCCGTCTGTGTCTCCCAACCACGTGCAACAAACGCTTTTGTGAGGTTCCTATGCGCGTGAGTGCCACGGATTGCCAATCAGTGCCAAATGCTGCAGTCTTGATGTACGCGCCCTCGTGTCTTCAGTGCATTCGTGCTTGTCACAAGGTTGTGTGTTCATGTGCTCAATATCTGCTGCGAAAGAACGCGAGTCTTCTCGAAAAAGAACCAGCAACGCTCAAGATAAAAATATGCGGGTGCAATGCTGCACATGCGTGACATTTCTGCGCGTAATCTAATATAAAGGCCCCGTGCCGACACCCCGAAGTGTCGAATAAAAGGATGTCCCAGTGTCAAGTGCAAAGAAAGAGGTCAGCAACGCTACCCTTGCTTTTGTTTTTATTCCTGTCTTCTCAAAACGCTCTTCTGAAGGATGAGTAAAACGATGTGATATCAGCTACAGTCCCTGTCATTCCTACTAGGTCATATAACGCCATGGCTGACTCAGTTATATGAATGAGCCATTTTTCGTCATCATTCGCCACTGTTGCTTCTTATTTTACTCGCACGCACCTAGCATCGGTATAGACCGTATGTCTACGAGCGATGACCAATGGCACGTCACAAAGGGCAATTCTAAACTAGAGCCTTCAAAGACGACATTCGATAAATAACAGGGAAATGATATATGTAGAACTATTATCAAATATTTGATGTGTACGATCACAAAGTGGCCAGTGCATGTTTTACTTTCAGGACTTCAATATCGTTTTACGATCTGATTAGCGTTTTTGCATCATTGATAGCGTCATAGCGTGAATTCTGAACCCTAGGAACTAGGAATAGTTTTTATGTTCTCTCTTGGTTGGCATCTTTGACCACATCGAAAAATTCGAGCTGGGCTGGGATTTTCTCTGCCCATCAGAAGACTCCGTATGCCTCAGGAGGAAAAAGCCACACACTCCCTTTTCCTGATAAGCTCAACTACAGGGAATCAAAAGGCTTGTTTTGTTTTGTTTTTGTTTTTTATCTCGCCGCTCAACATTTCACATACATTTCAGACGTCACAAACGAAACAGGAATTTTGTTCTTACTGTCTCATTCCTGCAGCACACTCGCGAGGCATTTCATGATACCGACCAATTCACTTTCTCTTTCTGCTGAGTATTTTCCGCATAAGCCAACTATACACACAGGCAGGTCTGCTGGCTTGAACCGGTATTTATAACTTTTGGACTGAATATGATATAAAAACCCTGCTTTCTCATCATCTCTTACGTTACCCTACTCCGTGGTTAAGTGCGTGGCCTGCGTCTGTGCGCAAACAGATAAAAGAGGTTGAAATACATCCAGAGAAACCTGCAGATCGTTTTGAGCAGAGGTACCCAAAGAAAAGATTCTCGTTTATGTGAGGTGGGCCTGTTGGGAGACATCAGTATGTGGACCACTTGAAACAACGGGCGGAAAGAGTCAACACTGTTCAACTATTTCACTTCGTACCCTATTCAACTTTCAGCTTTTTTCTGGGCGCAATCACGTGACAAAAGAAAAGCACGCATTCTAAATGGCCGAAAGAAGTACGAACAAACATGTTTTCTTTGGACTCGGTGCAGGGGAACCTTAAATTTGATGGTATTTACACAGCACGACTATGAGGACGCAAGGTGGCGAACGGCACAACAGCAAAACATGTTGGGTGGCCTTCACGTCCAATCGCGCACACATTGCACAGCATGACTCACGCTAGAAAATCACGTGTCACTTCACGGCGATGTCCGCCAAGTACTATCACACATATTTACCAAAGACGTTGAAGTGGGTACACATCCTTGTGAGGTTGCGCTGTTGAACACCTTGGATAGAGAAATTGTCAATGCCACGTTTACAGGAGACACGCTGACTTGATACAATCGGCTCAGGTGCACACTCACGCATGGGGACACCAGACGATGATTGAAACACAGCCAAAGGCCAAGCTCGTTGTCAGGTATCTGCCATACAGGCTCCCGGGGGCGCTAGCGAAGCCGTCAGCCGATTATTGGCTTCTCGCTGCAAGGAGTATGCCAGTATTTTGATGTTTTAGACTCAAAACTGACTGTTTCCTTTTTGCTCAGCGAGAATCCGGCTACTGAGCCGAAAGAATGTTTCTGCTCTTATTTTAAAAACACAGAAATTAAATAAACGAAGATTATGAGTAGCCAAATAAAACAAAAATGCAGCAACCTATGCCTCCTAAACAAGCGAAGGCAAGAAGAAGCAAATGAAAGATTCGTCGCGAGACTTTCGTACCACATAATCACGTGATTCATACCTTTGGCTGCATTTCAGAAGTGCAGGCGATTCTCTAGTACTGGGCACTTGCATGCACGATAAAGTTCACTTTTTCTCAAGAGTTCCGACAGCGTATCAACCTGTACTTTTGCTCTCTCTTCCCTGCCATTCCTTCTCTTCCATGCGCTGAAGACAGCCGAGCAAATCCACGAGGCTCCTGCAAAAGTATTTTCGCGTTAAGGCACGCGTTAAATTATTCTGTGACTTTTATTGACAGTGTCTGGACACAGTACCCCTTCATTTTCAAGATGATGTGTTGTGTACAGCGCAGCAGATAAGAGCATTGGAGGTGGCGGTTCCCCAGAGAAGGGAGCCATTCTTTCTATTTTCTTTTTTTTTTTTTTCTTGTCACCTATTTTCGCGTACGTTGAAGGTCGCACAATTTACAGGCCACTCGTCACGCGAGAATCGCACGTACCTCTTAATAATCTGTCACAGAACGCAAAAACACACGCGAAGGATCTTCAGAGCAGCGTTTGCTCCTGGTGATTGGGCGATATCGACGGACTTCTCCCATCGGAAGCGCGTCTGGGCACAAACTGTGGACAGACAGAAGAATCTGTTTATATAACTGCTTTCTTAATTTGTTTTCCTTACAAGAAGACGGAGCGGACAGTCTACACAGATGGCCTCTTGCTTGAGGAAGACGTCGCGAGCAACGAGTCCAACGCAAGCAACGGGTCATAAGTGCACTGACAACAAGAGGCACAAAAAAAAAAAAAAACATACAAGGAGCCACAAAGCGGATGAAGGACAGCATGCAGCATTCCTAGTATAACTATCAGAGATAGCGTGCGGAGATAGCGTGCAGAGAGAGCGTGCAGAAAGGAACAGGCCAGAGGTGCCAATCGGAAATGTGCTCGATGGAGTAAAGTCACAGTCAGTGGTCTAGAGACAGTGGTTGTGGTTACGTCATGTTTCGCGACTAATGCGACGCAACACAGGGAATGTGTGGGGATGCGTGTTGGTAGGTAGTATAACAGGTTATGGTAGTGTGCGTGGTATGCAATCCGTTCAACGAAAGACAAAATAGGGGCAGAAACCAGAGTAATGCTAGCTCACTTACTTCGCTAACTAGCCTACTTCACTTCACTGGTGAACGCACCCGGTGTGAAGAAGGTATATCGTGTCAACTGCGGGTCAGTGTGTTTCTTTTGGATATCATTACCATACGGATAAAACCAAGCATATTCTAGTGAATCCTGACGGAAATTTGCGCTCTGTCACTATAAGTGTGAATATGTGAAGAATGGTATCTGAACGACAGTACCGATAAGCAAGCCTACGACAGCTTCTACACAAATACACGTCACTCGAACAACAGCTATGAAGGAAAAACGTTTACACTATGCTGGACGGACGACGCATATAACGTGGGTAGTCATCATGCCGCTTGAGGCCACTCAGAGAGACCTGCAGAATCAGAAATCAGGACGGAGAAGTCTTTCGTTGAACGGACTATAGTCTCTATGCCGGTTCCTAATGGCAGACAGTACAACACAAAAAGCGCTCTACAGGCTTAGGGCTGGGGCAATTCAGCCCCGTAAACAGACAATGTTTTGACAATTTGTTGTAACATTTTATACTATTCCGCCACATACTTTCCTTCAGTTTTCCGTACCAATTACAAACTTGCAAGTCAATGCGCACTTTCACCTTCACAATGGTATAATCAGACATTTTGAACAGGCGCTGTTTTCTTCCACTACAAAGTATACAGCGCATGTACAAGAAAGTCATGTACGTAAACGGATGAAAACCCTGGGTGTCTTGCTGTTTTAAAAAATAGGCATGTGCAAATTTTCTCAGAGCGCAGAATGGCAGTAGCTCACATGCACATCATGTTTTCTCAACACCTGATACGCAGTTGGTGAAGCCTTGGCTATGTTCAACCGTGAATCTCATTTCAGTGACACACACTGCCGCTGGCGATTCTTCCGCGGTCCCGAAGAGCTGTCCAGCAACCAAAAGCGTACCCAAAAGCGATAGATTTCCGAACCCAGGCGTCAGCGGGCGAACTAAAAGGTGTAGAACGAGTGCCGTACCTTCTTGAGCAAACTTACGCTTATACTAGTGTTCGCATAGGACATGCGACGACCTTCGCTCTGAACGCATGGCGTCTGGGAGAGATATTTGCGAAGGGCTGCTAACACCTGCAACAAAAAGAACAAAAGCGGTGGAATCCATTAATCTTCTTCCGCACGGTATGGAGTTCGTTCTTTAACGTCACTTTTCGAGAGACATTCAGATTCCACAGGCGCCAGACCGACGCCATATGGCGTCAATAGCAACTGTCAAGCGAAATGATCGTCATTCGAATCGATAATGGTGACCGATATCATCAAGGCTGAAGCATTCGTTAGTTACGTTTGCGAAGGATTTATTTTATGTAAGCTTTTTATACGGGCCCGCTCGCTGTGACCTATACAAAATACGCGCCTTATTCATGTTTGGTGTGCTCAAAAATGTCGTCGTTAAAGTTTTTCTGCAAAAAATCTGACGACAACCCACCTCTCCATTGAAGAAGCAGAACAAGAGTGCCACGCAGAGACCCTGGAATTAGAGATAAGCAGCATTTCACGTCAAATCACCGAAAGCATTCGATATACTACATTTTCCAAAACATTTCACTGATCGAAGTCAAAGCTTGGAGCCGGAAAGATACTAGCCCCAGTGAATCTCAATGAGACATTGTCTCCGTGTTCACAAATCCCGCGCCGTTCTTCAATCGAAAATTCCATTGCGTTAATGGGCAGGCGCAATACTTTTCGTATTTCTCATCATTTTCGAGTTGCTTTACTTTCTTTTTCGTCGCTCATTTCAATGGACTCCAAGAGGCCTTTCTTATGCGCAACTAGGGAAACTGCAATTGACCGCCGTAATGGCGCTTCCCATCACCCTTCATTTCTGCGAACCATTCTACCTCTAAAAGACGCGACGCGACTATTTTTTTCATGATCCTGCGTCAGTGTCGAATAAGGAGACTCTCCTTTTGAAGACAGTTCATTAACAAGCATGCTATAGCCCTCTATGTTCTCCGATCATCAACGGATCCAGACAAGTCGAACAACGCATAAAGGACCCTTCAAAGTGTACGTCCTTTTTGTCGTCTTGGTATCCTTCCATCCTCTCATATGCTTTTGATCAAGCACTACTTTCCGGGTACAGCCTATCACAGTGTCAAAAGCTGGTGTTCACTACGTCGCTAAAGATGTAGAGTTTTGTTAAGATGGTGCGTCGCATGGTTGATTTCAGACAGTGGCAAAACAAAGGCTAAAGAGGATTTCAGAGATTATGACGAGTTATGTCAACGCAGTCTAGTCACCGGTGAGTGAAGATGATGTGTCTACGTCGGTTAATTTTTGATCACCTTTCCGGGCAAACAGAACTTTTCTTTCTTTCTCTCTGTCTCTTTACAGTGAGCTAAATGTCATAAATTCGGATTGAACATTATTTTTTTTTTCAATAGGGGAAGAGCTGATTGATCGCCTGACGTACCTCGCTATTCCTTAGCAAAAGGAACAGAAAAAAAAATAATACTACTAAACATGCGTGTAACCCGCACCGGTGTGATACATTAGAGTTCCTGTCAGAAGACATTTTCAAAATTCAATTCTGCACTGGAACGCAATATGCACTACAGAGCAACATCGTAAGGTTTCCCGCGGGACATATAAAGGAATTTGGCAACCTAAAATCTCCGAAGCACCCAGAAAGAAAGAACGAAGATCGAATGTATTCACAATCACTGCGTCCGCCGATATCGACGTGTTCATTGGCAATCGCAGGCCGGCGACAAACGACTGGGAACGAACTTCGTTCACGACCAAATAGGATTTTGTCCTCTTTCTCTTTTTTCATTATGACACAAACTTTTTGTGAGAAGCGAAGAGCTGTGTTCTCCAGTCATGTCGCCAAATGCGCTTTTACTTGATCCATCAGCTGTCGTATTATATGATATGATTTATATAGAATACGAGAGGCCTCTGACAGGATGTCTTAGAGAACAACGTCTAGAACAACACAACGCGCTGGGCAGACTGAACGACGTTATCCCGCGTCATGGCTACAGGAAGTGCTTGCACGAAATGTGTAATATTTCTTGCAGGTATACCTTCTGGCTCGTCGTTTCGACTGCCATGCATTGCAAATGATATCATTTCCCTTTTATCGTCTTGTACCTGCAGAGATGTGACGAGCGCGGAGAAGATCTCGTAGGCGACGAGGATGACTCCCTTCCCCGGACGAAATGGCGTCACCACGTAATGGAGTCCCAGAAGTGGCAACAGAATAACCGTAGCCCGAACCGCTTTCCTGCGTAAAGGTCACATCGAACTGAACAATATGTAACCTCTGTACACAAAGCATGCGTAAATCATTAGCTTCTGTGAGAGAAACAGGACATATAATTATGACGGCATGCCGTAGCTATTAAAGCGCGCATAGATAAGTGTCGTCAGACCAGTCAGATGAGAAATAAAGCTACCCGTTAAAAGAAAGCCTTGTTCTTCTCGACGCAAGATGATATTCGTCTCGAATCGGAATATTTGGACTCATTTTACTGTGTTGCATACACAGTTCACGGCCTTGGCCTTTGACATATTTGTCAACATTGTATAGACACAGATGTTTTTTTGGTCAGGTGACTTCCAGATATCATTACCCTCTATCTTTTTTCGTTCTATCCTCCGCATCGGTAGAGGTGGTGCCTGGTGTAGATGGCACTTACCAGGGAAGCGATTGGCCAGGATCGAGTTCAGATTGTCAATGTAGGCAGTCAGTAGCCAGTAAAATTGATCAGCAGAGTAGTCACAATATAGCGTTACACCAAGAGTAATATGGTGAGGGTGAAGTATCCGGTGGAAGTGGATCAAAATGAAGGGAAGCTCACAGCAGTCCATATTAAGGGAGGATGAAACTGGTAAAAGATGACTTTTCCTTCCTTCCCTTTCTTATTACACAAGAATGAGTCCTTTGTGAAAGTTGTAAAATAAGACATGCTTACTGCCATTTTGAGTATGCCATTTTGGATGTCAGTTCGTCTAATTTCCGTTTGTTTGTTTGCATTTTATGCTAAAGAACGGGCTTAACATGAAACGGGTGTGAAATGCATAACATGAACGCAGCCTCAGCATGTTGAAAACTAACCTTGTGCTTTCGTTGTCGGGCGAATTGACCGCCCTGAGCTTCGTGACCAGCACCCGTACGATATTCACCAAGAAAGCGAAGCTCAGCTGCACAAACACCATTGGGTGAACATGAAATAAAAAGCAGGCAAAGCACGTAATGGCTGACAACCAGTATAGGACCAGATAGGACCTACCAGTATGGAGAGGATGACAGGAACCGTTAAAATATATGTGTACCAAACTTCGTGCTCCACCCAACACCTGACAATTAGAAATTATACTTCCATGTCTTGCACTTGGCATTGTGAAGGTTACAGACGTCGAAATTACGTACAGCTTAGATGCTTGAAAGTCCATTCCACGTGTTACGGCGTAGGCGATAATAGGAACCAGAGGGAATCCTGCAGAGACGAAAAATCTTTCTGGTGTATGAACACGATTCACATGTCAATCATTCATCAGTCCTATCTCCTGCTTACAAAAGCAAGAAGTTCACCTAGACCCAGAAAAGGGTTGCCTGCACATATAAAGCTTTTCTTGCGTCTTCTTGTTTTCATGAAGCTCAGCAGTGACACCTAATGATAAGGTGCACTTAAGGTTAATGACGGAAAGGCTTATAAACTGTGTTCAATCTCTCTCACTTCTGCCAGCACTGCCATGCTCTGGAACCTTCCTTCCATAAATTTTGAATTGACCACCCCTATCGGTTTGGTATTTCACTTGCACCAGCGAATAATTTCGAGCGAAAGTGGTCGACTAAAAGCCCACTTCAAGAACCCGTCGATTAAGAAGGAAGCTCTTTTGTTCTCAGCCACTGTCTCTAGTGGGATGAAGATGTTTCCCTCTGAGGCCGCCTTTTGAAGAAGCTAAGGAGCTTACCCCATCCTATGAGATAAAACCACTTGAGGATACGATCTTCGGCAATGAACGCCAGCACCAGCAGCGTATGTAAGTAAAGACCCTCGCAGAACATCCACAGATAGTTGCAGAGGAGAAAGTATTGCGTCACCACATGCAAGGCCTGGCACCACATCTGAAAGGAAGGCGAGAAAAATAATCTCTTCACGTGATAAATGTATATAATTTCTTTAAGGGTCCGGTTCGTCCGAAAGTGATCAATTTCTATACGAGTTCTATCCGTGTAATGACACGGAGCGAGTAGGTTACGTTGCTCCGACTTCAGAGCTTGCCCGATTCTACTTTGGGAGTGACGGGGCACAGTCGGCATCATTCCATTTTGTTCCTCAAGAACACACGTACGACAATCGTTTTTCGTTTGTCTTCACACTGAACTAATATTTGCCAGCTATCGACCGGAAGAGAAAAAGATGCCGAAGAAGAAGGAAGATCGGTCAACCCATACAACCAGTCTAGCAGGGCCGCCACATTGTGCGACTGCTGGCTTCCTAAGGCTGTCAATAACCTCACGACAGCAGCTGATAAGAAAAAAGAAAAAAACAATCTTCTTTTTTTTTTTCATTTTCTACGTCTCAACGAAAACGCTCACGTAGTATTCAGTACGAGAATCTCGCTTCTCAGAGAGTCGTGTTGCTTCATGCCCCGCAGGCTCCCGCTTAAACCTATTAGGTCGCCGCTTCTTTTCCCGGGCTTTCGTGGCAACCTCTACCCTATGTCGTAACCGTGGCTGGGAAAACATTATAAAGAGGCCAACGATTGCGAACAACGCGGAGAGCTTCGCAAGGTCCAATAGAATCCGACCGCTGACTTCTTCGAGTCACTTTCCCTTCGGCTTGCCAGAGCATTGAACTCCTGGCACGTGGAGTTAGTGTGAGAAATAATGTGAAGCAGTAAAGCGCATTAATTGTGCTACTATTTTTTTCATCTAGCCTACGTGAAAGGGGACACCGACCCCTACTCCTATACGCATTGATATATTCCACAGCAATGGCCGAAGAACGAAATATGATATTTACCTATTTCGGCAGGCTAGAATTTCAGCGCCTAAAGTTACCATCGTATTTTCCATTTTGTCCTGGAGCACAATACAAACAGAAGGCAACGGCTTGAAAGAACTACTCTTGACATCTCGGACAAAGGCTTCAAAGAACAGGCATCTGCCGTCGGTGAAGACCAGTTTGTTTGTGCACACTTTAGCCACGCTCATGCTTAGCTCAATGGTGTACACTCAAAATCGCTTGGCTGTGTACACTAGAACGAGCACTGAAATACGTATGAGCTCTGTGTAATGTCAATAATAGTCTAGTCTCTCTCGCAAATAAGTACACAAGACCGAAATTCACAAGGTCTTCGACGGTACCAGTATAAGAGGAAGAAAGAAAACGTCCTTGGCGTCAAGTACGTGATTGAACGCGCGAAGAACAGCTAGAACGAGCAAGATGCTAACGATGAGGTTACGCAAGCTGGGCACGAACAGCCTTCATTATGGTGCGGATTGTATGTGCAGCTTTACGGAGGAGCCCCTCGAGCCGAGCGAAGTCGCTAATCCTTTGGGTAACATTACGCAAAGGTAATGACTACTGCAGTGCCGTCCCGCGCCTAGAGTTGCTGATGTGATCAGGCGCGTAGAGCAGAATAAAATACGCGCGTGTCGGCAGGATCGCTTGCGGCTAACGTTTAAGCTCCTTAGCGAATTTCACCCACGTCAGAACGAGTGAAGGTATCAAGAATTGAAAGTGTACAGTAGAGGAATGTTGTACGTTACATTTATTGTAACTCAGTGGGCACCTACAGCAGAAATGCCCGGAGGGTCCTACTACTGTAAATACGGCACTGTTCGCTGGAGGAAGTTACTCCGCAGAAAGGTTCCGTAATCGTGACGAGAGCGCTACTAGAAAAATCTTCCTGTTCTGCGTTCTGCGTCGAATTTGGACGGTTTGACTTCAAGGGCGCGTCGTCTGTACTCGGTAAACGGATTCTAATGTGGAAAAAGATGTCACAAAACAAGAGATGCAGAGGATACCAATGAACCAAGGAACAAAACGAAAGCATCTCGAAGACACAAGACCCCAACGAAAGTGTGCGCACGGGACAACGAAATGTAAACATTACAAGTCGAATTAAAGGCGATATTCGTTTATAGTGTCACTGTGTGTCGCGTACAGTAAACCGACGAACAGACTGTGTGCGTGCATCAGGGAGTACTGCTCATTAGGAATATCACTGGGCGCCCTTACATGGACGCAGATAAGCGCATAGCCTCACGTCCATCTCAACGCATTACGCCGTTCTGGTCATTGCCCGTCTTTCCTCTACAGCCAATATCCGCATGGTGTTCCTATGGAAGGAAAACGTGGTGTCCGGCGCTGTATATCGACAGGGGCTTCAGGCGTAATGGATCAAAAGGAGAAAGTCGCGAGTACGTTTTGTATACGGAAAACTCATGTGACCACTTTTACGATATGTTTCCAAGGATGTCATTCTTCCTGGTCTATGTGTCGTCACACGTGATCGCGATGAACCTATGTCGACGTGAAGTCGGGGTACTTACGGGATTTTCTTCAATCACGTGCGGAGGAGCAACGACGTAGATGTACCACAGGATCCAACAGATGATGTTCATCACGAAGGAGCTAAATAGATTCTTGTGGATCGTGATGCGTCGACAGCGGAGTGACCTGTATTTAAAGAGCGTTTAAACATATCTTTATTGGCTCTAGAACGTTTTCAGTTCGCAAAGGAGCACGCGTAATGTAATAATCGGCGTACGAAATAAAAATATAGAACGCTTTAGCATGTCGGTATGTAGAGCAATGACGAATTGCAGGCACCGCAACGGAAACAGCCGCAAGCCCCCATAAAAGTAGCGGCTTACGTGGAGAAATAAATGCACGGCGTGACTGTTGAGTTTTCCCTCTTTCCATGGCCTCACTCGTGATGTATACGGCTTATATGAATAGCGCAAGAGCTTTGTTTGCATGGTTCGAGGTTTCTTCTGACAAATGGCAAAGAGCACGTTGTATTCGTAATCCGCGTCCCCATACTTAGGACACGCCGAGACTGAAATATGTATCCCGCTACGTTCTCTGATAGTGGTGTCGATACTGGGTGTCGTAGCGACCTCTCTCAGTAATGTTCCGCCTATCGCAGAGAACACAGCTGCGCTCTGGGCTGACTTCGTATGTAGCTGTCCCAACATATGCCAGCCCACGAAATAAGTTATTTGACAGAATAAGTACCACAGGTTTCGTTCTTGAACATGTTTTGCAGGAACACGCCGCAGCACACGCAAATTAACTCGGTAGAAATGAGATACACGGCAGAACAACTTTATCCGCATCACTGGCGTTCCCGTTATATCTTTGATTCATTTCTTTTCTATTTTTCCTGTCGCTCTTAACTATCAGTTAACCTTACATTGTCCCCTTCCAGAGAAAGGATGTGCAATACACGTCTTGTGCTATAAGTCTCCTATCACCACTAGTTAGGTAACTTCGGTAGGCCCATCCTCTTCTTCTCCCTAAAATGTTATCCACACTTTGAGGAGACGCACTACTAACAAATTTTCGACTCCGATACAAAAGCGATAGGTTCATGTGACATCACTATGGTGCCACGGCTAGCAGTTAGCGATGCAACCACCACCACCACTATAGTGCTGCTCTTATTTGTACCTTACTGCCCGAAGAAAGATACAAACTCTTTCACGTGCCTGAAGTAGAAGAAAATGAAGAGAGATATGAGCAGTGCCACCAGGGAGATGAAGTAGCCTCCAACGTACAGGGAGTTGACAACATTTCGGAACTGCAATGAAACAATAAGATCATA
>JARGYV010085114.1:0-13427 GCA_029532675.1 Ornithodoros moubata
GAAGCAGGAATTACACTTGTGACACATGACAACTGCAATCAAACCATGGAGTTTTTTTGCATACATTTTATTAGGAAACGTACGTATGCTTGTACTTTTACCGAAGACATAAATGTAAAACATCTCTCCGTTGGATTGAGACACATACAAACTTAGTACATACTTTTTACACAATTTTGTTTATGTTATATACGATATTTATTCTCCATTTAACAGCACTGCAATGATTTGGATGTGACAAAACCACCTCTGACGCTTACTGGCTACACAGAGCGGTACCTATAGCGACGATTCTCTCAATTTCGGCTGCATGCTGCCGAGAACCCTACTATCAGTGCTTCAAAATCAATAGATAAGTTGACAATTTATACACACAGACGTACGTTTCCAGGTGCGACCCGCGTTTTAGGTGGCTTCCTTGAGGGTTCTGTGCTGAACTATGGTGGGAACAGCATTTGGCTTCAGTTTCTTCAAGCCGTCAGCTCTTCGTTTCTCGAATTGGCTCTCGTCGAAGTGAACCTGTAATGAACTCATTGAGAAACCACACCCCACATACATTAAGCCTCCAAAAGCGATACTAATCTAAATCCGACCTCACAGAGTCGGCTTCTTGCTGTTGGTGTCTAGCGACCACCTTGCTACACTTTTACTTCCCATTTTCGGCGTCTTTTAGCGTCTTTTGGGAAGATGAAGCGGAAGGGTAGCGCCCGCGTTCAACGCGGAAAATTCCCCATAACATCTTCATTATTTATCTTCGTTCGTTCGTGGGAAGATGAAAGTGCGGAAACCCTTGGCCTCGGAATTCGAACACCCCACAGCACTACAGCACCCCATCACGTCAAACAGAAAGCACTGTAGCGCCAGACATACGGAGACACACGTGTTGAGGCCACGGCGGCTGTCGTAGAAAAGGGCATAAATGGCGTCGGTAGCCTTGGATTGCTTTGGATCGCGGGAATCCGGCTCGAATCCAGGCTATCAGGGCGGAGCAATGAGAATTTGACGTCACGTCGCTCCCTCCTGCCGAGGCGGCAAAAGATCAAAGAATGGCCAAACTCTCTTATAAACGGCTCTGCGTAACATAGCATCATAGCGTCACACCAGACAGGAATAGGGCTCCTTTAAAGCGTGCTTTGCCTGCACTACTTGTCATCTGGAGGCGAAGGTAGCTTTAAGTTGCCGAACGTTGTCATGAAGAGGTGTACGCGAGGATCTCAGTACACGCACCTGAATTCTCGTCGCGCTCAAGAGACTTATTAGTATACGAATCCGCGGCACATTAAAGCTGTCAACAAACTGTTATTTTCCAAGGAAAAAATCTGCATGCATAGTACATTATGGTACAACTTTGCGGTACCCCCCGCGTTGTAATATACGAATACAATATACAATATACAGCGAATATTTTACTCCAAGTGAAGCGTAATACTTCGTGATCCGTTAGACATAGCCGCTGCACAAGTTTCCGCGCATATGTCTTTTTTTTCTTTGTGATATAATCTTCTATCTGCAAAATAAAAAATCGTTTCCGACTTGGTGTGTAGTCGAGTAAAGATGTTTTATTGCATATAAAGGTCTGTTTTCCGCGCTGTTACATATTTATGTTAAACTGCATGAATATAGTATGCTTACGATATTTTGGTACGTTCATGTGCAACGGTTCAATTGGTGATATGGTCTTCTTCAGTCATGCACTTTGCACCCGACATCTTACCGCCCTTTCTTAGTTCATTCATTGTCATTGTTGTTGTTGTTTAACCGATTTTAGGAAGCTTTGAGCATTCCCTCATGACAACACTCCAAAATATCATATACTTTCAGGCTACTGTGGGGCGAGAAGGGTAGTGCACACTCTAGCCGTGAGCCGTAGCATTTCCTGCGTGAACAGTTGTCCCTACTGCCGTTATGTACGCCTCATGTAACACCTACACTTTGCAAAGTACCGCCTTTCAATGTAGAAACAGAAAAAAACGTTGTATATATTCATGGCCGTAGTGCACGTTTAAGACGTTTTCAGTGCATATTTGCGTGCATATGTCAGGAGCTTTCAATGCACGTTTATCCACGCCGTAGACATAACCTACCGCAAACTCCTGTTTTTTTCGTCCGTTCACATATTAACTACAAAAGATGCTAAAATCCCGCTGTTACTGAACGTTAAGAGAAACAAACGCAAGTGATAACAACATTATTTACATCACATTACAGATTCGTGAGGTAAAATCCAAGCAAACGCTAAATCACATAAAATACGCTAGGTTGGTTCAGTGAGTGCGAGGTAGACCACACCAGTAGAGGGCAACGTGGACCATTTGGCCAGACCACGTTCTTTTATGAGCACTTTATTTGTCGGAATTTTGGAATCTTTATTTCTGTTTGTACTGAGAACATAACGCCATCATCTGCGCAGATAAAAGAATACATGAGCAACACTTCAGTGCACCGTATAAAAGCCGCCGTTATTATTACGGCATACAATGCGCAAACAGTCCGATTACACAGCCGTAACACTCCGGTGGTCACGGAGTTACGTCGCAATGCGCGTCAGCAGTGTTGTTAACGTGGATCCGCCCGCTTGTTACGTGATATGGTAATATAAGACAGCCCGTTTGCTTCTCATGTAAAGTATTCTAATTGCATAGTGATTGTCATTAATAATATTGTTCTGCATAATAGCGTTTACACACTGCTGTCATTTTCGCTGGTGTGATTCTATGCATACAAGTGCAAAACTTCCTTCTACGCTCGCCATGCACTGTGGGCTCTGGAGAGGCAAAACCACCGAGCTGAGATATTATTGCCTTTACCACATTTTCACGACGGCATTGCTCTGTGTTTGTTGCACTGTGACTCTATGCTTCCCACTGTTTTCGCAGAGCATTAGCCACTTTCGGAGCCATAAGAATGTGAAGCCCAACCCTTGAGACCACTGGTAATCTCGTAACCCTCTGTTCTGACGTTTCATATTGCTTAAGATGTCTCATCAGTGTTTACCCAGTCGGGCCAGTGCGGTTAGGAAAAAAAGAAAAAAGACTGCCGTTCACTACAAGATGACGACTGCAGAGGAAGAGAGGAACGGGTATCTTGATCTTCCCATTTTTTAATTATATATTTCAGCTGCGCTGAGTGCTAGTTTAGCCATACATTTCACTTTTTTGTTTTGAGTAAGATCTAAATACAATTTTCTATTGAATACATTTCGCACTCAACAATTAATGTCTTCCTGCTGTAAGTCAGCCGTGCGTCTATCCTACATCCACTGGGTATCTTTAAGTACAAATGTACATGTGGCATGTGTCAAGGTATTTCATGCGCGCATGTCCCCAGCCTATAGGGGGGGACCTAGACAACGGAGCAATAACAAGTAGCAGTGTTCCTTGTTTCCAGCCTGTTGTTTCTGCCGTTGACCATTATCTGTCTCATGCCGTGCTTGCAACCGGTTTAGCTTCATGCATGTTATGTTACGACTTGATGTCCTGTATCTCTTATCCTCCCCTACTCCTTATTTAACGCTCGCGGTGCTCATTTGAGGTATAGTGACCAGATAAAATTACCTAATCGCAGCATATTAATTTTTTAGGTCTAACCTGTTTTCTCATACGCTACAGACTATTTTGCAAGTTCTTAGGAAGGTATACAGTATGGCGACGCTGGACAGCGGAGGATTTTGTATATAAAAAGGTTCTGTAATAAAAAGGTCATGTAATGAAGAGAAGTAAAAGCACGGAAAGTTTTTCTTGCATGTTCAACGATTTGCCCATTTGCAAATAAAGTTGCTGCTCTTTACTGAAAAGAAGACTGGAGGAGGCAAAAACCCCGTAAGGCTAATATAAGCTGACATATTTGTTTCCATTTTTGTACGGTGAAAATGTTCACGGCACACCGTAAATCCTTCGTCCTTCGTCTGTCAAAGAAGGGAAGGGAAGGTAAGGTTAAAAAAGAAAAATATGAGGAGGGTGGTTGCACGGAATAGTGCGCCGGCTACCTCAAACAACATGTCAAAGAACATTATGTACATTTGTACTATTTTCCAAAAACAAAGAGAAAATAATACAAATACAATAAATGTGAATCCTAAAATAATGGACACATGATGGCGTCCAAAGCTGCCGTATAGTTTCCTGTTTTTATACATTTTTTTACAGTGTATTTAGTAACGTAAGCTTAATGACGTTCTTGTTACGGCGTGTTCGACACCTTCGCATTCTACCTCCAGCGCTAATTATCAACAAAGAGACATCAATATTGTTTCCGTTTTTCTGTACCTGGTCATAGAAACACTAAAAACTATGTCCTGTGCCTTGACTATATGTTTATCTTCCTTCCCACCCGTGCCCCAATGTGCAATAATAATCAATTCATCCTCGAGTTAGTTAACTTTTATTTAAAACCACGGTTATACTCGCTGGAAAGGCCTTCTTGTTTGCTCCCTTATTACCGATGAATAAGGCCCGTACTTGTGGACACATCTGAGGGAACCGCTGTCCAGGCAACGTATTTTGTTTCCCTAAGTTACTTGCTCGAGAACTATATAATACAATCAGCCCCCAGAAGACCCCAAACAATAAGTGATGCTTTGCCTAACCCTGCTGCCCCTACCTGGCCCGTACTGTGTCACGGTTTGAGTCCCCCAGAAAAATTTCTCAGAAAAAGAATTGTTTACGAGCTACTTCAGTGGTGCCACCGTACATAACAGACGCATCAAAGTCGCTTTCTGCTCGTGTATACTTTAAGGATATTCATTTTTATTTTCACATGATATTGATAATTAATTAAATTAATTTGTTTAACCATATTTGAGATGAATGGAATTCATAAGAGACGGTAGTAGACAACGACTGCAAGTCGGCGGCATGTGGTAGGAATGACCGCTGCGACACGAGACGCCTGTACAGTTTCCCAACGGTGGAGTCCTTAAGACAACCTAATCATTTGCTGACGTTCTAGCTTAGGTTCATGTGAGAGGAACAAGACTCTCTCAGCGCCATCATGTCAGGGCATTTGACATGCATGATGACAGGGACGTCAAATACACTTCACACCTCTCATCAGTGGCACCCGTTCTTGCCACGGACGGAGCTGTTTGCGGAGAGGAACAACATTAAAAGAACATTGACGTTCCGTTTGACGTCGTTCAACATGGCCGGTGAAATTTGGCTTCACAGAATTTTCACAGCTCTTCCTTCCCGCTGAAGAGTTTCCAGCGTGTTTATTCGCTTTACCAGATCACTCACTCTCTATGCCATTCATCCCGAGCACGGTTTGTTCATTTCATCCTTTGTCGATCCCGAGCCTTCACAGTGGACAGGATAATTCCCAGTTAGTGCTATATCTGCAGCTACAATCTTCTGACTGCCATATCCAGTAAACAGTGTCCAAGCACCAGTCCCCACTACGGAGTGTCATCATGAATGATGTAGCACCGAGCATTTCGCAACAAGAATTAATTACTGGTAAATGTTGTAAAAGTAGTTGTTGATCTTTGCACGTTTGCCATACAGAAATGTGTTGTTTTTGCTTTTTTCGATAACGTTATTAACCTTTTTAAGTTTAATTTAAATTTGTTTGTGGTGATGACAGCAATGTCCTAATCCTGTCACGATACACTGTAACTCATGGGGAAGTAACCAATGACCAAAGTATCGAAACGATTCCCTCGGCACCCAATAGTCTTGTTCAAGGCCAGCTGAAATGGAACTAAGGGCTGATGATCCGGGATTCGAGTTTTCCGTACTAATGACGACATGAAGCGAAGTTGCTACTACCAGCACGAATTCTGTGTTTTCCCTCGAGAGCATTAAGCGCGCAAGACTGGACCACGCCTAATTATCTTAGTGTTCGGCCGCTTTTTCTCACACTTCACTGTGACAATAATAATCGTAAGAATTAAAATATGAATACTGGGTCTCGGTCAGTACTAAGATATTAAGTTTACTGGAATCACTAATCCAAAATACGTAGAATACAGTATAAAATTATTGAAGTTTTAGCTCCGCTATATCACCTGAAATAAAGGAAAAAGAATAAGTTGTACACTGCGTAGATCTGCGATGTGCATCAGGTCAATCTATCCACAAGATTATTTCCTTTTTGCCATAAAAAAATAAAAAAATAAAATAAAATGTTAGTTTCACTTTCGACGTAAACAAGAGTACTGCCTTTCTCTCTGCTTCCCCCGATGCATGGCTATTAATATTCGTTAATTTATTTTCTGTTAGGTTTATACCTGTTACTTCAGGTGTACGCACATCATTTAACATGTTCATCATCATATGCATGCTTAGTATGTGATTACCACCTGTGAAGTATATAGATCTATATACATGTTTTTAATCCCATGTTAGCGCCGCAAGGTAACTGTGGTCATGAACAGCGTACAGATATGGAGAGATGGAGACAGAACAGCAGCGAGGAGGCGGAGGCAGGGGGGTTAGTGTGAGTCCTGGAAGGACTGCAAGGGGTACTGTCCAGACATGTGTCCGTAAAGTCTGATGAAATAGTCGTGGAAATTAATTCTACGGCCGGCTGTGTTCTAGAGATCGTTTTTTTTTTCCTTTATTTCATAGGAAGAGAGGGGGGTTTCCGACCGTTCAGCCGTGACGTCACGTGCTTTTGCAAGACCAACTACGGCTAGTATTATCACCACACCTCCACCAACGTAGAAAGAAGACGTTTCAAAGTTGCTAAGAATGACGAGCCTACAGAAGACTATGATAATTGTAAACAATCACTTTCGTCAGTATTTAAAATGATAGCATCTAAAAAACACACAAATATAAAAATAATACAGTTATAAAATAATATATATAATTATAAAATTATAAATCATAATTATAAAAAATAACACAGATATACACATGAGTTTTGTTCTTCGTTAGTCAGTAGGAACATTCCCGAAAATTCCAAGTGCATGACTCATGCAGTATTCGCGTCATACGCCCCAATACGCAACGGAGCCGCCGAAGGATGCTGCCTTCGGAATTGTGAACAGTCGTCATTTCGAAATTCAGCATTGCTAGACTGAAAATATTAACTAATGAGGGGACGGCAGAATAGGCGAGGAGATCCGAGATTATTTGAGGACCATGAAATCACGTTTCGGACCGACGTTGCTGGTATTGCAGGTACGTGCGTAGTGGTATTGGTATTGTAGCTGTGATCTTCAATGTTTTAATATAGCGAGCTGTACATGGTTGACTAAAGTGGACACTGGGCTTCTTACATTTCGAACGACAAGGAACATTATACTGTTAACCACGTTCACACGTGTCCGGAGGAGAATACCACATTAAGAAATGTTGTGATGAGATATAACTTTTCTTTCTTTTCATGGGAAGCCAGTGGTAACATTGTTCTGTTACTTACCTGTCACTAAACGCAAAGGAAGATAAAAGAAAAGAAAAAGGAAGTTTGTTAACTCCTGCTTGGAGGCATACGAATGAAGATCTAAAATCATAATAGCTGGGAAAACCTAAAAATAAAGGGAATTTAACTCTATTCAGCAATGAAATTAAATAAAAGGGCAAGGCATATCACGGCGTGGTTCTAAACTTAACTTTTGAAGCCAAATCTGTTGTAGAGTTCCTCACAATGGCGATTGTCTATCAGGGCCATTCTGAAAGGCAGTCATCTGCATTGAACAGGCAAACCTCCTTCCCGTGTGGTCCCTGCACAATCGCAACTGATTAGGCTCGTAATCCGGTGGAAAGGAAGAGTTTCCATAACTGGGCACCCAGTTGAGGCATTATTGTGCGCTGAAATTGCGGGTTCTACACTAATCACACCGGCGCAATTTAAAGCCGCGCGTAGGGTCGAATGCATTGAGAATAGTCCAGTGGGCTCATCGGATAGGCTAGATAAAGCCGCTATTTATTATACTTCAGTTAATGAAAGACGGTGACTACATACGACGGACTTACATAATTTTTAAGCCAATATTTTCTTCAGACCAGTGAAAAAGAAGGTTGTTTAGTTTTTGACGGGCCTAACGCAAAGATGACAGACTGGCCCAACGGGGCCCCACTGTTTCATGGATGTGGATTTCAAGACGTACGCTGCTAACGAGCTGCTAGAAGTAAAGCTCGATGATATAATAATGTCACGTGATCATCGTTATTATTTTTAACGTACCCCCTTGCCGGCAGGTGAGCCAAGGATGAAAACGGCAGGTGTCAGCATTATGTGGAATGCAAAAGCACAGCCGATGAATGAAAACATGAGTCATGTGTCCCATCTGAGCCTATCGCGTTGCAGACGTGGGGGTGGCTGAAACAATGTCTGCAGTTATGACCACGGAAGGTAACAAAAACGAAAACTGAAACCGGAAAGGTACTGCAACGAAATTACAGGAAATAACAGTAACTGAAACGGATATCGGCGCCCGAGAGTACTAGAAGCAGAAACCGACAGGAATATAATACCGAGTAATCATTGGAGCCATACAACATTTATTTCGGGGCTAAAAATATTTCCCCAAGTTTCTCTCATTGACTGGAAAAAAAATATGAAAAACCTGTTTGTGCTCTCTGGTTGGTCGGACAGTGCAATCCCTGCGACACGCTACAATTACGCTCTACAATTCGACGCTCACGTCCTTGGAAAAACTTTTGAGCGGCCGATGCATGTCCCGTTATACAACATTTCACGTACGGAATAGGCTGTTCCCAAACTGTTGCGCTGAGTTACACGATATTCAGTGTTAAGAAAAACGCGGTTTCAATTTCTTTTCTTTTTTTTTCTGTTGGTACCCGGAACTGGAAGCGAAACATAACTGAAACTGAAATTACAATACGAGTACATACAACCGGTACTGAAAGAGAAACGAAAATAAGCGGGGAAAGAAAACAGAAACCGAAGTAATTTCGCTACCTTTCCCCTGTTATGATTTCAATCACGCACCAAAGGAAGATAAAGAATGAAGAAAAGCGGAATGCTGCGTACGCAGGCCGATGCCCCTGGGCACAGTGCTAGTGATCTGCTACGCGATGTCTTGTGGCAAAATGTGATGTACTACGACGAGAAAGAAGAGAGAGAAGAAACGAGATACACGTTTTCCACCCGGCCTAGCTCTACGCTTCTGCAACAAGATCCCCCTCCCACTCATTCTGCCCATTTCGTAAAACCGGATCCTTCCTATGTCCCCGTTTGCCACGATGAACTTGGCACTGTTATCCAAACCTTGCCCTACACCGCTCCAGGCCCTGGCCATATAACAAATCACTCGATCAAAAACATCTGGAGAGCTCATCCCGCGGAGTTTCTCAGCATCGTGAGCATGTCATTTGCCCATGCTTGGCTTTCGGATACCTGGAAATCTGCAACTGTGATCATGTTAAAGAAATAACCATCGGAAAGTCTACACCTAAACAACATCAGACCTATCGCTTTGACATCCGCCTTGAAGAAATTGGTCTAGCGGGTCCTACACACACGCTTGACTGCCTTTGTTGAAAACAGTGGCATACTAAATAATAGTCAGATCGTTCTCCGACAACAGTGCTCCATCTGGACAGCACATACCTCACATACCGCACATTGACCTCCAAGTGGGGTTGGTCTGTGTGCTTCATATAAGGTCATTGAAATATCTGGGCCTACATTGCGTTGACCAAATGTCGTAGCAACAGCACCTCGACAACACAGTTGCAAAGGCCGAACGGGCGATGTCTTTGATGCAACGATGTGCCAGCCCCAGAATTGGGATGCGGCGAAGAGCTCTTATTTACCTATATTCGTCCCATCCTCGAATTAGGCTGCGTTCTACTTTCTCAGCTGCGGGACTACCGCCTCGCAAAACTTTTCCAACGTCGTGTTCTCCGGTTGGGCCTTGGTCTTCCTACTTACTCAGCAAATGATGCCCTTTGCTTGAAAGGAAGAATCGCACCCCTTAATGAGCGGATGCGATACATCACCGAGAGGATGACCCCACCATGAGTAGTGAATATTTTTGTGATGTACTGATAACTGTTTCAAGCTGTAACGTCGTGGAAACTGTCGTATCATCTCTGGCTACAGAAGTTGTCATTTGTTTGTCTTTGTTTAAGATTTTGTACTTCGCTGTAATGGATGCGACATAGATAGATTCGTCGGCTACCTGACCAACCAGAACTACCGCCTTGCAGAAGACAGCGTGGCGTACGTTGCAGAGGATCCAGACGGACGTTTTACGCAGTTGTTCTTTGAAGTGATGTCGCACAAGAGTCAAAAGAAGGTAATTTTTTCCTTCCTCATTTAACGCGTACATGCCCTTCATGCTGCATGGACCCTTTCCCCGTTCGGTTACTCTTACCCGAAGTCCCTAAAATGACACAGACGACGCAGGACACGCATTCACAAACACTGACCGCTTTCCGCTTTTTCGTTAACCTGCCGCTAACAAGAGATCCGTGTGCAGGCAAAAATCATAAACTAGTACGAGGAGCGAAAGTCGGGGAGCGCAAGCGCAATTGTTGAAGCTGCGCATGCCCAGAGGTGGAATTGTTCAAAAAAGCGACGAAGAAACGAGCTGCTCGTCCGACATCGAACGCGTCGGAGCAGTACATGCGGGCCGCTCAGCCTCCGCTCGGCCTAGCTCACGGAAGGAGTAACTACTTGCTCCAATTATGAAGCCAGGTTTTCTTCCGTTATTACTCTTCGCGGTATCGGCAGCAAAGGGGCAGCACGGGTGAGTTTGAATCGGCTGGTCGCATGCATGCATCACGTTTCACCATAGTCCACCTTGTTTTGGGCTTAGCGTAACGATGATTTTGTATATGTAAACTAGCATTATGATTGCACAAACACAAGATACAAATATGACCATTTTGTCTTCTTGAGGGGATAAAGAATTATATTTGGGCTGGCCGTTGCACGAAAAGTAAAAAGAAAAGAAATGAATTAGGTGCAACTACATGACAGAAAAGCAGAAACCAGCGTAGTAACTGTTATTTAGTAAGAACCATTCGTGAACAGCGTTTCGCTCCTTACGTGAACCAAATAAGGATGTTTAATGTCGACAAGTTCAAGTCAGCAGTCGAGGTACTTTCTACTACATGACAAATTATCTGGCCCCACACCTCTAACGGGGAGAGGGTTCACACGGCGTTCATCATGCGTCGATGTGCACTGTCCATTCGCTCATTCGAAACATGGTAAACTATGGAAAGAATTGTTGAGTGGAAAAAGAGATAGGGCGGAATGAGTCTCTACTAAAGAGCTGACAGAACAAGCATACGACGTTATATCCGTTAAGAGCGAATCCGGTCATGGAGTGCCGATGTCCATGGACTGAATAAATTAATACAGAAACACGGGCTCTGTAAGGAAGCCAACTTTTAACGACAAGCGAAAATTTTGCTTTTCTACCGTGATGTGCGTTCTGCATTGCGCATAAGAAATACGAACTGTATATTTCCTCTAGAAATGCGTTGCTGTAGGTCATGTGCAGCATGGGGCAATGTGATTTCTGGGTCCACTGGAATTACTGATATTGTGTGAAGCATGGAAGTATGAAGGAGAGAACAAGTCACAAGAAACATGAGTCGGGGTTTCTGTTCCACCTTCTCGCCTATGACCAGATTGTCAGGGAAATGCAGGCGAAGTTTGGGTTGCGCTGACTCACATAGTAAGTGTCATTGCAATCCCAGCAACTGTTACCTCATGGTTTGAAGGTGTTCTTGCACGATGCGGTCGCATGGCATGTAAACAGAATAAACTACTTAGCGAAGCCCTTTAAGGTCTTCCCTACAGTTGTTGACCACGCAATGTACGCCGCGAACACCCTTTATTGATGTTTTGAGATAGGAAAATGAAATGAAAAATAATAATAAAAAAGAACAAGTTTGAAATCGTGTTTTCACCAGTGTTTCGGTTTCGATTATCACTATTGTCCTGACTTTATGCTGGGCAGTCGCAGGCTTGGTTGCAGCCCTGCTGCACGTCGGTGAGATTGCTGAATAGGAGCACGCCTTGTTAGAAATGATGCAGGAGACTCGTAGGCATATTCTCATGATTGTGCATAGCAGACAGAAAATTTAGAGAGAGATGTTCCGCATGCTTAAAATCTGGAATGTGTTGTGTTTTGCACACTTTGGTGGCGTGACCATGTCGTGGGCGCATCAACCTCCGTCTCTGCAGTGTCGCTCATAAACTATTCAAGTCGTCTTCCGGATAAGCGCGCACAGTGAGCCTTGCATTGATCGACACAGTCGTTAGTGTCGGTTAGTGACTCTCGTTGTGGGAGACGCCAACTAGCGCAATGCTCGGAACCAACCTTCTCTTAAAAGTTCTCTTCAGCAAGATTATTGCTTTCACATCCCACTGTTTCAATGTCTTGCAGGCACTTCAGAGCGTGCCCTACAGACTGCCTTAATAAAAAAATACTCAAATTTAGTTCGTTTTTTAGCTTTTTTAGTTTTTGTGCGCGGCTCACGCAAGCCGCTTCTGTTTCTGCAGTAGAGCTTTATGCTAAACGAATGGACCTATAGTAAGCGAATAGTTTGCAACAGCAACAATAAATAATGATGTTTATGTGTCAGGATATTCAACACTCCTGGGGCGGTACCCTACCCCATTACAACGATGTGAGAAGTGTGTATTGTCATCAGGTAAGGGAGCTACCTACTCTGGAGGTAGGCCCCTTTACACGTGTAGTACCATTACTCTAGAAACTGAGAAGTGAATAAATGAGGACGAAATTTAATAGGATCAGGGCCGACTTTCAACTCGGTGCGTCTCGGTGTGTCTCGATGGTCTATAGGGAGACAAGTAGCCCGGTGTTAGGGACGAATTTCATGAAGTGTCGAAGCGACTCTCGTCGCAAATCATCCATGCGTGCTGATGTAAGGTTTCAAAAGTGATCCAATGTCAAGAGCTTTTCTTTTTGTTTATCCTGTTTAGCAGTGTTCGAAGCCTCTCTCTGTCCGTGGTATATGAGGTACAGTTCATAAGAACATGATGAATGTCAGCCACGACGCTGCAGTCCGTGCACAAGATGGATGCGCAGCATCCAACCATGTGCCGGAACTGCGGCGTGAACGCGAGGTTGAAGCGAAGCCTGTAGAGGAGGGAGAATAACGAGCGTGGCACTCGGTCGGGAGTATGAAACGAGAATTTAGGGTCCACCGAATACATAAGTGGTCTACTTTACAGTGGTGCAAGAAGTGAGTTGAAAGGGATGGAAACTATGATATACACAGGCTCTCTAGCGTGTGCTCTTCAATGTGAATTATGCCAGAGTTTTGCGGCGCCGTCTCTTTCTTGCCATAGCCAACACGTTTCATTTTTTCATTCTCATTTTTTTCGATATAGCAACATTCAAAAGTTATTTTGGACCTATAGCAGGCTACTGAGCTTCAGAACAACAACAACAATTAAATGGTGATGATGATGTGGGGAATTTCCCTGCTCGGCGAGTAGAGTGCTACCCCCATTGCCATTGAGTGTAGTGT
>JARGYV010085115.1:2840-15476 GCA_029532675.1 Ornithodoros moubata
CCCCCCCAAGCATCGCTTTTTACAACAGCTCATGTTTTAAAAAGAAAACAGGGGACAAAATTATTCGATCCGAAATTTATGAGTACGCCATGAAACAGAGAACATGATGAATAAGTAAACCTTGCAAACCGCGAGATTGACCTGGATTAGCAATAAAACCCCGGTTTTGTACATGAAATGCTTGTGGACACCAGACAACTTCTTGCGTCCTTGTCCTATACTTATCGTGTCCTATCGTTCGCGCACCAAGGACGCAAGTCTAGGGAACGAAACGCACAATCGCACTCTCGGTCCAGCCCGGCAGCGCAAGCAGCGTTGAGGAGAGTGCGTATGCTTTCTTGTAGGTGTGAATTGCACGAGTGCGTTCGACGGAAACTTGAGGGCAGTTCGTAACTGAGGCACCCTGACAGAGACTTGTAGAACCCGTCCCTTGCATGTGGCTCTCTGCTGGCACATGGCAACTATTTCAAGGCGACCTCGAACTAAATTTTTACGATCCGAGTTCAAGTCGAATATCAGAAAGCCTCGAACTCGAGCTCGAAATTACGAATGCTCGCACAGGCCTTCGTATGCACAGGTACGCACAGGATGCGTATGCATTCCAAGGTACCATGCAGATGCTGTTTTCAGTTGTTTAATTCAATAACTGTTCATCGTGGCCAGACGAATGGCATATCCTGGCATTTTTCCTCGACTGCTATCTTGCGCTCCCCTTCAATCGATGGCTCGCGCCTGCGCGTAGATGACTCCTCCATTATACAGCATGCGCAGGGGGACTAATTAATAATGCTAATTGATAGCGCACATTATGTAGTTGCCACCCTCGAGAAAGGCCCAGACTGAGAGCCTCCATTATCGGCTTTGTGGCCACATTGATTACTAGCCTTCCAGGACCGCTTGCAACACACCACGCTGGACGTTCTAAATCTGTCTCTTAGTAGCTCGTAAAGCTCCGCTCACATAATTTCGCTCGTGCAGGCTCTGCAGGAGCAGCTGTTGTACCTATCGTGTTCGAGAATCCACCCATGCACGGAGTCGGTGAAGTTCTCTTTTCTTGGTCTTTTAAACTTCGAGTTATCTTGCTCTCCCTTCACCAACGACCTTCAGTCTTGACGGAAAATGATGCTCATCGCTTAAATGTTGTACAGGCAGGATACCTGATGAGAAATTTTTGTTTTTCGGAAGCTTGAACATGATAAAAAAAAAAAAAACGAGATGAACACAGGAGCTCAAAATCCTCCTCCTGTTCTTCTCGCTTCTGTGGTCATGTTCAAGCATCTGAAAAATGGTAATCGCTGTGCGTGAAGCAAATATGATAGTGGGCTTGGAGATAAAATATACTGGGCCTGCTGAGGTACGCAAAGCAAGCTGATTGGCATCTTTGGAAAGTCCAGGAACTCGCTCAGATGTGATGGAAGAGATTTTAGTGTAATGAAAGCACTGAAATCTGGAAAGTATTATAGGTTAGCTTTTGTTTTGTGCTGCTTGTTGTAAAGGGCCTGTGACATATCGTGGGTCATCTGTTTGATTTTTATTTGCAGTGAAAGTCCTGAAGGCAATAAACGACACGCATCAGTCTTACCGCTGGAAACGCCATCGTTGTTTTTTAATTTACCTCACGCCGAATGGTTATTCATGGGAGCTGCCGTATTCTAGCGGAAATGCGTAAGCGCTACCAGCAAAATGGAAACGATATCGTGGCTCGTGCTACGGATTTCTGGCTACTGGTGGTTTGAGAGCGCGAGTCACCTGTGGGTTCATCGTAGAAAACGTAGCAACATTATTAGAAGAATCAATGGTTTTAATTATTGGTCAAAAGCCACAGATTATCAAAATCGTTTGACAAATTGCAAAGAAATTCAATGATGTGAAAACTAGTATGCAATGCTATATTGGCCGTCAAGGAGACAACTGTACAAAGGCACCGTTGACGTCACAGCCTTCCTCCTCCGGAGGGCAAAAAGAAGCTGCCCAGCGCTTCACGGAGCACTTGATTTAAAAAGAAACAACCCGGTCAATCATGGCAAAACTTTTTTAAAAAATGTTTTATAGTTGACCCCCTTCAATATTCAAGCAAAAAATCTTTTGTGTTTTGAAAAATTTGTTGTCCCGGTCTCTCCAAACGTGCAGTCAACTGTAGTTCCAAATCTCATTATTCTTGCGTCCTTTTAAGTTTTCGTTGTCAGCTACTTACGACACTAGCTTCTGCAGCAAGTAACTACACTAACGGTGGAAACTCGATTTATGAAAATCGTTTAGAAGCCGAGGGTAAATAAATTGATGTCCAAGGTAGGTGGTACGGATATCGTCCATAAATATCGTCCACGGATATCGTCCACACTTATGCAGGGCATAAGTGTCACAAAAAAGGCGTACGCCCACCGTTTTCAGCAAGTGGCGTCGCTGAAAGGTATCATTCGGAACGGCGAGTGGTCATCGCCGTGTTATGCGGTGAAGTTCTGTTTTTGGAGTGCATGAGAAAGCCTCGCTGAGCTTGGAAATTGCTGACAGCAGCGGAATCTGCGTCTGGTGTCTCATTGCTGCGTGCGTCAATATACAGATACAGGGTAAGCGCGCATGTGCGTGTCACGTCGGTGGAATTATTTTGAGTGCAGGGATTGAGTTCTGCATTCTGGCATACATGGCCCTAAAAGGAATTCGCGTTTCTACCTGCTCCTAGTAATGAAGTGCCAGAACAAAGAAACTACATAATAGTCTCACACAACAGGACTGTTTGTTTATGGGCTATGTTGGGTCGTTCCTCTGGAAGACATCATCCATACATTTGTGTCACAGCTGCTTGTGATATTAGGATCGTATCAGACGGCTCTATCCATCACTAGAGATGAACAGTAGCAAAGGAATGATGGATTGGGCTATACTTCGATTAATCGGCCTGTCGTTGTGACACGCCCGTATGTCGCGGACGTCTCCCTTCGCATTATGGATGTACGTAAGCGCCTTCAACGCGATGCTAGTTGCTCCGGTCGGCGTCTTCATATCAATCGAAGTATACTGGGGCGCCCCGCTTCCTGCTCAGGACACTATTTTTGACCATGAAATGCGCGCTAATCCATGCATCTACTTCCTACAAAATGCGAAAAGTTTCTCTCTAAGAGGGGAACCATGCTTCCTCTCCCTTTGCCTTGCAGCATCGTCACCGCCACACGAACTTCGATAGTTTGGTTGTGGGGATTTATTTGTGGGAATAGAAGATTGGCTGGTCGCAGTACCTTGACCTGCTATCCTTCTCGACGCGATCTTCCCATTCGTGTATATTTTGCATCGCATGTTCAAGGGACAGTCTTGTACAGAAAGGTCGATTTCGCAACTTTAGTAAAACAAGAATCGTTAGAACTAACGTAAGACCGCCCATCGGCAGGAGCGCATTAGTTTTCGAGAAATTTAACAAAATACTAGAGAGAGCAGACGACTGATGTCACGTGTTTTGATCATCTCCCTCCTTTCTTACATAAAAACAAAAACGTCTTGAGGCGACGTCAGCAGGAAGTGGCGGGAAATGCGGAGTGATCCCGCGTTTGTGATTGGCTTGCGCGCGCGATCACAGCGCTCGCCTTTCTTGCGGGCGAATGCTCACACTAAAATTTGAACCCGGCGCGCCGTCATCTGCTTCTATTACCTCGATTCGCTGCGCTGTTCGCCCAGTAGCAGACTCCTGTACCTGCTGACCTACTGGATGTTGTTGTCGTATCAGTTTAATTCGTTTAACTTATCTGCTGCATTTCTGGCGAAAAAAATTCGCAGTGTGCTATTTTCGACAATGGCGATTCGAATGATATAGGTCGTTATGTACTTGACCGTCCCTTTAAGTTTCGAAGCGCTCTCATTTTCTGTTCTCTCTCTCTCTCTCTTATTTTCCTTTATCGTCATTTAATTTGAAATCAGCAAATAGCGAAGGACAAAAATCATGTTATGAAAAATGAACAACTAGCCAGGTAATAAGAGCGACATTTACTGCCTACGGACGAACATTAAGGTGCAGAATGAATGAGTACTGAAATAATTAGGTATGTGGTCGCTGTTTGCGTCGTCCTCTTTCTCAACACAATCTTCTTTATTATTCTTCCTATTCCTCCTTAGCCGTATCAGTGGAGCCAGACAAAACCTTTCAGGGAACGATAAGAGAAAGGAGTTGTTCTCATGTTCTTGCTCGGCGTTAAACGCTCCCGTTTTCATAGTTGTTTAGAATAGTGTGACTCCATTAGGCACTTGGCAGTGAAGTACAAAAAAAAAAAAAAAGTGAAAACATTTCTTAGAAGCAGACTTACGCTCCTGTCATGCTCCCGACATTCGATGTCAACCTTGCGACATGATTCCAAAGGATGAACGACTTTTGTTACGAAAAAAGCTATCCCGCGTGACACAAAGACTTCTCTCGGGTCTTTAAAAGTACGTCCCTCAGTCGAGTAGCCGAAAATAGAAAATTGCTATTATGTGCTTGCAGTGAAGAACCCGAACGGCATCCATTCCTTCTCTTTGCTGCCTCTTCTCTAATTTAAGGGACACTGCCGGCGCGCTGTCCCGTAGGTTTCTGTGCTGCAAGCTTTGCGCTTTATAACAATAAGTAGCGAACAGATAAGGTCGAACATCGTTACAGCGAAACGCGACACAACAAAATTCGCAATACAGTGAAACAATTTGGATTCTTCGGCAAGCCGCCATAGAGAGTAATGCATTTTAACTCTCCTTGGAACGAAATATTTTTCGCAAGTAAACTCGATACAACAAAAGAAAAAATCGGGAAAATAAATGTTAACTACCTTGAAAGCGGTGCTGCGGTCATGAAACGAAAGGAAGGAACTATACTCTGAAGACGGAACTTCACCTCATAACACGGCGTCCACCAAGCCGAATCGGAATGATATCACTCACGCCCAGGATTCGTCAAAAAAGGTGGACGTACGCCTTTTTTGTGCACTTAGCCTAACTGCACAAGGGACACAAAAAGGCGTACGCCCACCTTTTTCAACGAATCCTGTGCGTGAAAAATATCACTGGGGTTGGTTTACGTCGTGGTATGCGGTGAAGTTCCTCCCTGTTCGGCTGCCGGATTACACCCCAATTTTTGAGGCAGACCTGCTAGCAGTTACCCTCGACCTCATGCGAGTCCCAACTCCCACAACCGAGTGATTGTCTTGTCAGACTGTCTTTCCTTGGTGACAGCCCTGACAAGCCCTTCTCTGCATTCTTTTACGTCCGTCATCCGCGCACTATCCCCTCCTCACGTGCGCAGTATCATCCTCTCCTGGGTCCCTGATCACCGGGGCATGCCCTATAATGAACTGGCCAGGATGTCCCTCTTCCGCCCTATTCTACCCGTTCTGCCACCACTCCCTGTCATTCTGCGTGCCCGATTCCGACGCCTGCAACGCCTAACTTCCATTAAGCAGCCATGTGCCGGTTATGAGCACTTAACCCTTCCGTGGCGCCCGCAGTTCTGTTCCTCACGCAGTGAAGAAGTGTGGATCACAAGACTGAGATGCCTCGCCATGCCCCTGAACTTTTACTTGCATCGCTGCGGCCGTCGAGGCTCCCCACTTTGTGCACTGTGCGGTGTGAGTGAAACAGTCCCCCACTTTCTGCTGGAATGTCGTCTATATTCCGTCTGGCGTTCCAATGTACTAGAAGCCTCGTGCCGCCGGTACGGAATCCCTTAACCCTCGCATCCATTCTCCCATTTGGAAAGCTACACATAGGGCACTGTGAAAAACATATCGAAAGCGCTCTATCCCACTTCTTAATCGCAACAGCCCGCTTCTAACTTACCAACAGCCACACTAATCCGTGGCCAAACGCCGCCGTGGCTAGTGCCCAGACAGGTGGAGGCAGAAGAAGACGAAGAAGGAAGAGGCGTCCACGTAGGGCCTCAATTCACGTCCCAGAAATCCTCGTCGTCTTTTTCTTTCTTTCTTTTTTGTGAGACAGAATTAACCTTCACGGATCACAGTGGGAATTACGAGCGTGTTCGTTTAGACATCTGTTCGACATTCGCGGCTTCGAGACCTTCCAACAACGGCAAATTCGATACAACGGAAATGCCAGATGGAATGGAAGAAATAGCGGTCTCGGTGAATTTCGTTACGTCGAGGTTCGACTGTATTTGCATCAGCTGTCTCGCATAACATTGCGAAGTACCTAATGCGGCCTTGGGACTGTCGTATTATATTCCTCCATGTTACTATAGTCAATCTGTGGAGCTGCAGAGAAGCGGTTTTCTCCGTTTTGAAGAAGTTTTGACAAACGGAGATCACGCCTCTCCATTTTTTTTTTATTTCTACCATCACACCAAACCGAGATCTGGTCATTTCATAAAGTATCACGAGAACGTAACAATAAATATGTTGCTGTGATACGAAGCCCCCAAACTTTCCTTGTCTCGTGTACCACAAATTTCCAAAACGTTTTCCTCAGGCACGATACCGGAAACACAGAATGTGACTCAAAATTGTTATGCTCCGATATGACGGGAGATGCGTGTCAAACGTCAAGTTAGATAAAAAAACAAGTTTTTTTTTTTTTTTTCAAGTGCTGTCGTTCGAGTCCTGAATGAAACGCTGTCGTGACGTGCAAACGCCTGGAATGTCAGTACGTTGCCAGTTTTTCCTAGCAAGTTCCGAGGGCCTGCGTCCTGTTCCTGCTGTGCCAGAAGTGCTTCTGTCAACGCGTGCGAAATAGGGCCGACGAAATGTGGCCACAGATACTAATGACGGCTTCGAAAAAAATCTTTAAGACCGAAGAAAGTCAGAGAAAAGCCATTTAGTGCATTTTAAGGGACGTAGTACAAAACCTGTGTAATACCAGTTTGGGATGATAACTGATATGGTGAAACGGTATCATACCTTGCCAGGATTCAGTATGGGCTTTTACTCCTATAGCACTGGTACAGAATCGAATGTCATTCACGCAACTGTTACTATTATTATTTTTCTATGTGATACTGTCAAGTGGGTGTTGGGTGTTTAACAGTCTGCCAACGGCACACAAAACCAGTCCCACTGGGCACCTGAACAGTCCCGGAGTACACAGCGCTCTAGCGCTCCTCAGTTCTTCTTTATGACTGGTTGATGGTGTTCAATGTACCGTAACCGCTGTGTCTGTCATTATTTACGTGTCGGTTCTCAGATTCGTGACTGGCTATAACACCGCTGAGCATCTGCTTGATTCACGTCTGGTTTTTATTCTCTTGTACATGTCTCAGGCAAGTCTGGCGAGAACAATGTGAAGATACTCAGAGAAAAGTTAGAACGCAAGCGAGCTGGTGATACATATTCATGATGAAGAACCTGAGACAGGGATGACCTTGTGTGTGCTTGTTCCCCTTTTTTCGTCTTTCCAGTCTCGGGTCCTTCATCACGAAACTGAAGCTATCATGAGAGGGATGGGATGCCAGGAATAGCTGTGGTTGCTGGAGTCGCGTAAAGAATTTGCTCGGCTTCTATTTGTTTGCTTGCGGCTTTGCGTGACACTTTTATTGCCCTCGTGAAACGTCGCCTCTGCAAGTCTATTTGTCGTTTGTTTGGACGGGAACACGTCCGCTGTTCACCTGTATATTGCATAATTTCTAAAGAGGCGCCAAAAATATACAGAGCGGGGGCGTTGCTGCAGAATAACTACTGAACTGCACCACTGTACTTTAGTTCTTTCACTTTCACGATTACTTTTTCTTCAACGGGAACTATCCTCCTTTTATGGCCAGCATTCGTGCGAAGAAACCAATTGACTGTTGAGGCACATGTGTCTGCCTTGGTGTGGTTTGGTCCGGGGAACCCGACACTCGAGTACTCTTCCGTGTTGCACTATATACAGCATCTTGACAATGAAGGGATACTATATTCGAACAGTTTTAACAATTCACTTAAAAAGAACTGTGTCTGCCTTACTCTAATATATTTAACTCATTGTGAACATGTTTTCACTCTAAAAGGTGTATGAGGTGTGTAGACCCCTAAGAAATCCGTCTGTTTTTTTCTTTTTTTTCAAAAACGCTCGCTCGAAAACATGTTGTATAAGCATGACCTAAGGGTATGAAGTACGGAACCAACCACGAGAACCCTATTTTCCACATCGGCGAAGCGAAACTGGTGCGACAGCTTCGTACCGGCGGTGATCGCAGTTATAGCGCTTGCTTTCGAACACATGTCTAAGCTTCACGTATAGGTATAGGGTGTAAAACTGTTTAGTATAGGTCTCATCTTCACTGCTTCTTTTCAAACAAATTCACACAATATTAAGGTTACTGTCCCTTTTATTAGACAGGTTGCCACATAGCCCCTCTCCCAGCCTTCGTCGTTAATTCTTTACATTGATCGTTAACTGCTTAAAATAAAGGCAGGTTCACCGTATAGTACAACACAACAGCGATTGCAGTACGACAACATAGGCACAGCAACGCTGTTCACCAGTGTGCGCACCATGTTGGCCTCATCAGAGCGGGACAATGTGTAGGAATCACGTCAGTACTAAAGACCTCCAAGCTCGGAACGACGTCATAAAATGCGGAAAGCGCGTCCCTGCAAGAATGGTGGTCCAAGTGACCGGAAGGACCCTGGAGAAAGTTGGTGAAAGAAGTGGCTTTGACCCCTTCAATCAGTGTCCATATAGTAAGCGACGCAGCCCTGCGGCGACTGGCGAGGAAAACACAAATGACCCGGGTTATCCCAGTAGCTCTCGTAAATAACCTGTCTTATCACGGCCAAGTTTCTTTGATGGGCGCTCGCCGGGCATGTTATTGGTCAGGCTCAAAGGAGTGCCTTATTGGTTGAAAGCCCTGTTCTCTGGGACGCTGCTGGCGGAAATGAAGGGAAAGACAGCTCTGCCGTTGGTTCCCTATCGCTGCTCATGTATGAAATGAATACCTCTGCTATTACCTCTGCTATTGTCACTAGGTTGAAAGGTACGGAGCAGGTGGTAATTACGAACGCTTATCCTTCAAGGTTAGTGTATTGTATATTTCGATATATGTACACGCACTCCACACCAGTTGTGAGAATCATACCTAACACCACGGGTGGAAAAAATACGGACAGCTTCTTCTGGCATTTGTATTACAACGTGGTACGGCATTAGTCTCGAAATGTTTTTAACGCGAACATCACAGGATAGCTGTCAGTGTTTCCTTAACCACGCAACGTGTTACATATCATTACTACATTGGCGTGGGCACCCTATATATATAACGTGCAATCATTCGCATGTGAGCATGTGGGTCACAAAAAATGGCACAACTACCAGCCTGTCCGTCTCGATTTGCTGCATTAATCTACCACAACCGGTTTACACGGAAACGCAGATTGACACGTAGCCCAGTGACATCAACGCCATTTCTCACTTGATAGCAGTCGATAGATGCGACTACCTTGGACAGCCCACCAATGCAGAGACTGGGACTATGCCGTGAACTTACTTAGCCTGGTGACCAAGACTGCGTTGGGATTATTTTACTGTGAGGCTGACACTAACGTTCAATTGAAAAGGAAGACCACATCACCGTTAAGAAGAGAATGGTCAAGGCCATGACAAGCGGAAACACAGTTCATCGACAAAGGAACCGTCGCAAACAGCTTCGATAATGTCGAAAGGACCGCTTTTGATGCGGCCTGAGCTGCTCCAAAACACATGACAGTCCCCTTTGAAACACAGCTTCTCAGCGGTATGGGCTCAGTGTTCTTCTTTCTCTTTTTTCTTTTGGCAATTCTCATGAGAATCCATCTGGCGACAGAACTGAAAAGTGTCTTGCCAAGAGTGACATCCAGTCGGAAACGCTGAAGCGGTCCAGACTAGCTCAGAAGGCATGCGCTACAATGGGTGAGGAGCAACTTTGTACGACAGCGGGTTCGCCGCACTACGGGTTGATGGTTGCTTGGCACATGTTGCAACACCAGAATCGCCGTTTGCCTCCAAGAAAAGCCATAAGGACCATACAACCTCACCAAAAATGTGTAAGACGACTTCACAGGGCTTGGCGAGGTTTACATTTTCCTTCTCCCTTGAAGAGATGCCGGCTGGCACCACTTTGTCTACAATGACGAAACACAGGACGAACGCAAAGCATCAGCAACACGATGCTGCGTCGCTATCATGCTGGAGAAGACATTTCGCCCATCATGCTCATTGCTAGTCTTCGTCGTCCACTTTTTGAAATTGCTTCATTCGCCACAGTCAGCAGATCGTGCATCCAAAAAATGATAGCAGATGGAAGATTACGAGTTTAGAAGATTACTTTCAACAAACGTGTAAAGCGAGTGAACGAGAAACCTATCTGATTTGAAATATTCTTCTTCACTTAGTGGCGGTCAGACATGGAGGTACCTCGAGTACCGTACTCTAAATACTGTATCTTAAATACTTCTGTTGTTATCTTAGTATCTTACTGAGTACGCTTCGTGAAAAGTATTTGTACTGTAACTAAAATACTTTTTTAAGTATTTAGTACTCAGTACTCTAATTACTCTTTCCTTTTCGTCGAATATTCAGATGGGCATTCTTTCTTTTTTTGCCGCACCTGACAACAGTTGACCTTTCCAGGCCGTTTCAACGCCGTTTCGTCCACGCTGTTATCATTTGACCGCCCCTTTGTCTTCCCCGCGCTCCCTTTTCTTCCGCACTGCCTTGCCGTCACGTGAGTTGTTCCCACGTTCGACTCTAGTACCCAGCCCAATCTGGTGTGTAAAGAAAGCATATGTCTAATTTGCAGGCATATTCTGACACTTCTGCGGCTGTTTGTTTTTTGAGTATCTTATAAGTATCTTAAATACTTTCCATAGTATTTACTACTCTACTCTAAATACTTTCATTTCTAACTATCTTTACAGTATTTCAAATGCGTTTTGCGTTCAGTATTTAGTAACGTATTTTAAATAGTTTTTTGTAGTATCTTCTACATGTCTGGTGGCGGTACATGTGAGGTGGACTATTTCAATCGTGTTTGTACGCTATAAGAAAAAAGAACGAAGTTTCAGTGGTTGTATTTCGTTTTTCATCATTCTTATTATCTGTAAGTTGTCACTAAGGGCAATGCTCTTCAGTATATTCTTGTTTGTTCTTGTGTGTGTCCTGCTCAATATCACAGTTGTTTCGCGACTCAACCGCAGCGTCACAGGCAAACCAAACTGATGCACATAAATCAGGAGAATAATGACTAACTCATAGACAGAAAGCTGTATCGATCTTTTACATTATCATTCATAAATTAAATTGAAATGAAATTTAATTGTTATGATGTTCGTGTCTACCCCATCGATGTCCGCTCTGCCACCCACCCTCTCTTCGACGAATGAAGAAATTCCGTTAAAAGAAGAGCGAAATGTTATGTAGTTAACTCTATTTACGGGTCTTTACTCTCACCACTTGTTTTGTGTAGTACTTCCATAAAGTATCTGGTATTGGATATGACACACAGTGTGCCACGGAAGTTGTTGACCGTTTACAACGCTCTGGACTATACCGGGCAGAGAACAGCACTTCTCACTGCCCACAACACGACTCTGTCTTAGAACCGCGCGAGATATTAGGTCCGTGCAAATCCCGTCGTCCAACGCTTTTAATTAAAACCTGCCCTGTCTTTGAGCTGCCAGTTTCTGAATTTCTATAAGCTCCTCTTGACGAGCCAGGCCAACTTTTCCTCCGTCATACTTTTTTTCAGGTGAAAGCGGGGATTATAATATACGGCTTAGAATTCATAATATTACACTAGAGCGTCGCAAGCATGTCACGTCGCTTACAAGGCGCCACCTGGAGACGAACCTGGCCTCCCTCCCCCCACTGTAGCGGGATCAGTTTAGTTGAGGTCAAAGAAGACAACTCTGTTCCCGCTAGTATTATCTTGTTTCTCAGCCTTATTCTGGAGAAGTACGACGCCTTCCGTAAACAAGGGGCATTAAAGCGTTCGCGACTAGACGCTATCAACAACAACATCGACGTGGAGTTTGCGTGCTGATTACAGCGATCAGCCAAGTGGTAATCGGTTTACTGACGCGCGGAAAACACGGATGAGTTTGAAAAGATGTAAAGAGGCAGAAAGAGTATCTGCGGCCGTTTTACCTTCCGCTCCATGTAGCAGCTAGTGTTGCTACTTTGGCGAGTTTGTCCTGGTATTTAGCGACAGTTCGCTGTAGTCTAGGGCTTTTTGACATACAGTGAAATTTTACAGAATATTTTTAACGACTTTCTAGATGGTATTGTAATATTTTTAGCATACTATATGCGACAGTTTTTCTTTTTTCTTCTTTTTTTCAATAAATTTTGTATAGCGCTTTTTTTAAAGCGATACTCAATTTGGTGTGCAAAATATTTATATATATTATTTAATGTATCTCTAGATTTGGGAAAAGTTCCTGCGGTCTGGAAATGTGCAAAAGTAATTCCAATCCATAAACAGGGCAGCCCACTATTAACGTGCAATTATCGTCCAATATCGCTCCTCTCATCATGCAGTAAGCTTCTTGAACACTATGTTTGTAATCATATCATGGACTATCTAGAAGCTGAGGGATATTTTTCCTGTTCACAGCATGGTTTTCGACGTGGCCTGTCCACTGTGACCCAGTTATTTGAAACTGTACACCATATAGCAGAAATCCTAAATTTAGGTGGGCAGGTCGACGTTATCTTTTTAGA
>JARGYV010085124.1:0-13128 GCA_029532675.1 Ornithodoros moubata
TATACATAAGTGTATGCATAACAATTGTTTGTTGGGTGCACCATTACTAAGGCTCCCGCTGTTCATGGGCACCGGAAAAATAAATTATCCATATCTTCCTTTCCACCACTGCCTTCGAGTTATCCTACCGCTGTCTTACCTGCAGCTACACCTCTCTCAACGTGCCACATCTCTAGTAATAGATGGTAGTCGCTAGGAATAAGATGGACATTTCACAATTTCATACAGCTGATGATTAGGAGGCTGGACTGCTGAAGAGAGAGGGAAGAGGCACATACGCTGGCTGCCATGTTGGAATATGCAAAAGACACCGTTACACTGTTCATTATTACGTGTAACTTGGTGTGGACTGAATTCTCTTTTCTGAGATGTTTCTGTTTCTTTCAGTGTGCTCCTCTCTCATATACTGTTTTGTCAGCAAAAAGGAAGCTTACTCCTTTACTCTATTAGTCAACAAAAAACTATAGCCTGCTGAACAGTTCTGACATCCTTGCAACTCCATATCTTCAGCCTTCATGTATAACCATGATATGGGAAATGCAATGCATGTGACGGTCTGATTCGTTACAATTACTACTGCAGCTTTTATGATTCAGCAAAGAACACATACATTGAGTGACATTTCAGCACCTTATTCAATCAATATATTCGAAATTTGATATTCACAAAATTCCTGTCCCACCTCCACAGGTGGAATGTCCAAGTAAAATTTGTGAATCAAACAGGATAACTAATATTTCCTTACTACATCATGTGCAATGAAAGACTTAAACTAAGAAAAAGAGAAGAAGACAAATTTGCTTTGCATATGCACATTTAGCTTGAAATGATTCAGCGCTGAGAAAAGTATTGTATTGTAAAAAAAACGTATAAAATATTAGGGCCTTGCCAAGATTATTTTATCCCTTCACTGAAGGTAGAGACTGGCAGCAAAGACTATATCTTTGCGAATCAACCTTGAGGACTCTTCCATTTTGATACGCAGCTCCGGATTTCCAATTATCCCGGCAGCTGTGCGCACATCCTTCAGAACTTCATCAAGCCGCTGAATGCAACGCACAATAATCCCCTCTTGTATGTCGGTCAGCTCCATGATGTGGGCAAAGTGCTGGAACAAAGTTGGTTTTATCAAGTCCACACTGCCATACACCAGACCGTGCGTCCTGTCAATAACGCAGATGCATTCGTAAAATGTATACAGTAAGGGAAATGCGAGGATCTAAGCTTACATGTGGCACAGCTTAAGCATGGAGTTTCCCTGATGTGTCTTGGTGTATGTTTCATTGTCTGTCATGATTTTCTGGCATTTCTACATCTGCTTGGGCTTCTGGCAAAAGCATATGACGCGTAATAGAACTGCAAGGATTTCTTATGATGCGAGGCTGCTAGGAAAATATTAAGGTAGTACTTATGTACACTTCTATTTATGCCTATAAGGCGGAGCAAGTTACAAAAATGCTCTAGAAAAGCATGGAACTTTACTAGTTAATCATTAATTTCTGAAGACCACTACACATACGAGATAAAAGATGTTGCTTAAAACTCACCATCCCTTTGGCCCAATTGTAAACAACATTACACATTCCAAAGCTGAACTGCTCCACAAATTGCTCTGGCGGCTCTTCGAACCCAGAGTCCCGTTGAGCTTGTCCTATCCGTTTTGCAACACATTTGAACAGCCTCACTGCCTAACGACACAGAAAAAACACTCTTACCAAAGTGCATAAATATGTGCACAATAACCCCGTAGTAACAAGTAAAGAACTGATACTAACATTGTCCATAGACTTGGGTATCTCAGGCAGCTCATCCGTTCGCTGCTGGAACACAAAGCAGGAGAAGAGAGCTGCAATGTCGGCAGCACTCAGGTGGACCAGACAGTCTTCCACAAGGAGTTCCGTGAGCATAATAGCGTTGTTGTTCATTGCTCGAGCCACACGACCCTTCAGAGTGAGCGGACCGCCGGGTTCCACATAGCCCAGCCGTTCCAGAACTTCAACGTGCCGCTTGTAGTCAGGCATGGAAGCTAAGCTTGCCTCCGATAACAGGTGTTCAACCCGTGACAGTTCCTCTGTGAGCACTCTATGACCTAGCTCCTGCGCATACTGCATTTGCAAGACTATCGTTAGCTAATCTCAAAGATGTAAGGAATTCCATCAAGACCTAATCGATTCTTTGTGGTCCCTGGCTTAAAAAGAGATTCTTAAAAGAGGCTCACATGTCCTTCAAACAGCGGGCACTGTAAACAGGGTTCTGCAAATATCTTTTCTTCTAATCCCAAAAGCCGGTCTACGAGCACCCGGGTGTCAATGTCAGTCACTCGTAATTCCTTGACAATATTTATTGATGGGACACCCTTTGGGTGGGCCTCTGCCACTTCCAGGAGTTCCTGTCCCAGTACATTCTTCCCTTGTGGTTGCCTGCGAGATTGTGGCACGGGCATAAGCTAGGCAGTAGGCAAAAGAGAACAGCTTCAAAGTCACCAAAGAATAAAAAAAGACAATTGCTTAAGGCTCACGTTTCAACTCACATCACTTTCTTGGCGTCAAACTTCTTCACGATCGACGACACACAGAGCACTTCTGTGAAGGACACAGTGAGCGTGTGCACAGCAATGGCTGCTTCAGGGATGGCTAGACGTTTGTTTAGAGGCCAAGGCAGAGGGTCTCGACATGTGCTCTTCTGAGAGGGAACAAGTGCCAACAGGGACAGTCTTTTGTCCCGAGAGGGGATTGATGACACTGCTCCTAAAATGTTCCTTTCCTCTTGACCTTCAGGGCAGACCACCACTAGCCTGCCAGGGGAAAGAACCTTGGTGGCCTGCAAAAACAGTAAATATTCAAGATGCATAGACAATGAAGTTCCTTCATTAACAACATAAAACACCGTGTGTATGCGTTCTCAAGACGGGAGCAGTGACGGGAGCATGAATTTGTTCCAGGAGGTGCGGCTCACGGTACCCACATTACCCGTAAAGCGAGGAAACCCTCCAACTAGCATCACAAAGCTAAGACAAACAACTGCTGAACTAACAATACACTGCCAGTGATGTCAAGAGTGCCCAGAAGAAGCACAGGTTTCATGGGAATGTAGTACTGAGTGCTTCTTGTTGACAGAATCGTCGCTGACAGAAATGCGTATACAGATCACAACCCTTGGAACCCTGTGACAGATGGACTTACCTGCTGTGACATAAGAAGCCGTTCCCACATCAATGCCCTCGTCTTCTTGTGCTCTGCTAGCAAGTCCAGTGGCAGCTGTGCGCACGCTTCACAACCCGTTCTGGCCAGCTTCTGCAAGTCCTGCAGTAAAGCCTTTTTCTTCTCTTCCAGTGTGTCACTCTGACTTTGCTGCCTGTTCTCACGGAAAGAGTCTTTCATCATGTCTTCTACTCTCTTCTGTGCTTCTGCCTTCAGGTTCAGTATCATGGAATAAGTAACCCTGAACTTTGACTGCAACTCTGTCGGGCGCCCCAACATCATTGTGGCCAGCTGTGATGACTCCGGGACTTCTCCCTTACAGATTATTAACACGTTCCCAGTCTTGTCTTTCCCACGACGCCCAGCTCTCCCGGCCATCTGGATGTACTCTGCGGGAAGGAGGTCGCGCATCGTTATGCCATCATGCTTGCGGATGCTGTCAAAGACTACGGTGCGTGCTGGAACGTTCACGCCCATTGCAAATGTCTCTGTGGCGAAGAGGACACGAACCAGCCCACGCTGGAACAACATTTCAACAGCTTCTTTCATGATGGGGAGTATGCCGCTGTGGTGAACCCCAAAGCCAGACTCAAGAAGGAGACACATAGTTTTAATCTGTGGGAGTTTCTTGTCGGACTTGCTGAGACGCGATATGCAATGCTGTAGGAAGCGGTGTATTTCGGATTTCTCTTCGGCTGTAGTGAGGCCCTGGGAATGAAGCATAGCAGCATTCTCGTCGCAGCGTTTCCGAGACAGAGTGAAACAGATGACTGGCAGGCGATCCATTTTCTTCAAGTGCTGGACTAAACCAATGTAAAGGTTCTTCTCCTAAAATGTCATTGTAGAGAAGGCAAAACATTAGGAACAAAAGACCAACAAAAGAGCCCACACGCCCAAAGTTTGTAGTAGAACAATTTGTGGAGTTTACCTTTCTTCGTTTGCATTTTCATCAACAGATGTGAACAGAAGAGATTTGGCATTTGAGCCCACCCTTTGAAATAAAACCACACAACTTACGTCCTGGAACTTGCCTCCTTTGAATGCCTGCCTCCTCCGTTCAGAGGCCTTCATGTAGCTGAAAGAGACTGCATTTGTAAAATCTTATGTCTTTAATGCCGAGAGCCTTTTACTTAGATGTAATGAAATTATTATTTGAGTCGAGAATCATGAACGTCTCTTGGTTGAAATACAGATGGTGCTCCAAAGGTATGGGTCGTTTGGTTGTACAGATCACATACAATTTCCGTTGTTTGATTCTCCTGAAAGGGATTGCAAATATTAAACATGCTCATTTGATGGAAAAGAAAAACACAGCTACAATCTTTACCCAATCCAGTTGGCAAGATCCATTGCATTTGGCACGGTTGCACTCAAGAGCACAAGGCCCACATGCCTTGGAAGCATGATCAGAACTTCTTCCCAAACAACACCTCTCTAAAAAGAATGTACAAACAACAAATAAGAGACACCACATACCCTCAAACCTTTACGTGTCTCATACCTCAGGATCATTGATGTAGTGGCACTCATCAAAAATTACCCATTCGAGGTCATTGACAATGCTAGACTTATTATAAAGCATGGACCTAAAGAAAGAGCCACAAAGTATGTACCAACGTGTGCTAACTCACATCACAAAGAAGCATCAATACAGGGTACCTCAAAATCTCTGTTGTCATAATAAGGCAGGAAGCCTCCTTGTTGATCTGAACGTCACCTGTGATTATACCAATATCTTCGAAGGTGTTCTTGAAATCACGGTACTTCTCGTTGGAGAGCGCCTTGATGGGCGAAGTGTAGATCGTCCTACAATAGGATTACATTTTTTAGCTCAGTTAAAAGGCATCAATTTAATTATCACTTGTTGCTTAATCTCATAGTACAGATGTAGAAAGAGGTGACACTACGGAGAAAAGAGCCAACTTGAAGCTAAGAAACGCTGGGCCCTGCACCATTGTAACAAAATAGCATATTTTCATAGCAGCGACTCCTAAATGGGAAAAAGTAGCCCGTATTCGATTCTGTGTGAGACTTAGCAAGAGCATGCAATATCCCAACTCACTTCGTCATGTGGCGTCGAGAAAGAGCAATGGCATACTCAGCCACCACAGTCTTTCCTGCAGAAGTATGTGCCGCGACAAAGACAGAATCACGTTTCTCCAAGTGCAGTATTGCTTGCTTTTGAAACGTGTCCAGTTCAAATGGCCACTGCAGAGGTCCAAAGGTCATTCAAGGCACGTTAGCATGCTGCAAAATGTGCCGGGGACTCTCAACCATTGAAAAATAGTTTCTAGTTCTTTTCCTTTTATAGTTGTCACGACTTTCTGTCAACAGTTTGTGACGATTTGTGATGAATGCTGACTTCGACAAAAAAGCATAATTTTTACCAGTAGAGCATCACAACTCGACAGACCCACACCAAAAATCATTTAGATGTACAGGTGTACCTGGTGCAAAAACAACATTACAAAAAAATAAAATGTTGCAATACATATCTTGCAGTATTTACCCCTGACAGACATCAATCACAGCAGCACCCACATTCAGTGTCAATCCCTCTTCATGGCTTTTGTTTTTTAATTTTGTACTTGAAATAGTCTGGACAACATCTAACGTTCTCTTCATTTTCATTGTCAGCAGGGTTCAACGCACATCCCTGTTGGTGCACTGTCAAAATAAGATCTGCTAGATAAGTCTTTTTTCCTTGCTTTTAGAAATGCCACTCAATCTGTGCTCTAGTGATGATGCCTGGTACATTCAGTAATGTCTAACCATAGTTGGTTATAGGTTGTGTTGGTTGGCATAGTTGATGCAAGAAAACCTCACCGTGAATGCCATGTCTGGAATTTGCTGATGAAAGTCTGGCACAGGGGTGCGAATATCAATCACTTCAGCCCACTCTAAGCTCTTGTGAGTCGCAGTAGGTATCATGCTAATGTTCAGCACAGACGTCACTGGTTCCTGTGGATCATTTGCGTTAAAAAAGAAAAAAATCACACTGCTAACAGACATAAGCTTTCTTGTACAGTTTTCTTATATTTATGTATGAGCATCTCTCGCAAAATTGTGGAAACACTGTGGAAACTACTGTGGAAACTAATCTCTATGCTTTTATTCTGAGAGCTAGAAAAATGTAAAAAGTAGTAGCAAGAAATCATGACAGTAGAAGGGAAATGGAATTACTGATGGCAGTTGCTTCATGAGGTCAACATCGTCCACAATGTCACTTGCGACCGTTGTAGATTCCTGAAGGAAAAGATCCACAAAAATGTGACCACCAGCAGCACACTAGCTTGCAGACATAAATTGTACACACTTTCTTTTCCACTTCTTCCTCTGTTACGGACGCGTCGGTGCTAGCAGAGACAAGTTCCGCCAGTGAGAGCACGTGCTGAGTGGGACTTCTGCTGTCACCAGTCGCTTCAGCTGGACATTTTGAAAAAGTCATGCCTTCATCAAAGCCAGGAGGTATTGTTTCAAATTCTGAAAAGCAAAGAATGAGTGATGAGAAAATAGCCCTTCAAAGCTACCCTTAGCCAACGAAGGCCTCATATTTTCTTCAATTTTTCTGCCTCTTGTCATTTTAAGCAAAGACATGTTTTTGAATAAATGATGATAAGCAAAAAAAAATCAGACATGTTCATGTTGTTTAGTTGCACATGAAGTCTATCTTTTGACTCAAATGAACTCATCGTAACTAACTTTTTCCAAAATCCACAGCTATGTCATCTTCATTTCCTTTTTTGACTTTGGTAAACACCTGCAATGTACAAGAAGAGAACAATCCACAAATCACTCTCAACCTCCTGTACAAAAAATGGCTATTATTTCGGTACACAATGGATTTAATTTGTAAATCATCAGCATTCTTTCGTACTGCAGATTATAAATAAAGGCTGCACTATGAAACCAATTTTCATTGTAAAATAACCTTCTACTGGAAATAAGTGGAAAAAAAAAATATATATATATATATATATGTATATACAGGATGCAGCGTACCTCATAGTACCCCTCCAGAGTGCCCGTGGCTGGATCCCTGACAATTTTAAGTTCTGACGGGCAGGGTGATAGATCAGAAGAATACAAACTCGATAAATTTGGAGCCATCGTGAACAGCCTGCAGCGAACACAATTCTTGGTATTATCATACTGTAATGCCATCTTTGACAAAGACCAACTTCCTCATTTACTTTTGTGTTTTTTCCAAGCTGTGAAGAGGCAAGTTTTCCGAGATGTCATCGATGATGCCCTCAAGCTCCGTTTTGACATCTGGTATGATGGGGGGCATTCCAAACGGAAACTAGAAAAGAAATTTTAATGCAGGATGATTTCCATGCTCCCCACTTCCAGTGTAGTTCATTTGTCACCCCTTTTCCTTCTCCAGCCCAGCTTGCACACACTGTCCATACCGCTGCGCGGGTTCTCTAGCATGGTCCTTTTCTGTCGTTCACGCGGGGAATGTGTACTTGGTGCACGACACAACTTTGTACATACAACCGAGAACTTGTGAAGTGGAACAAACGTTTCGTCCGGATGCCCCATAACAAAACACATCGCTGACGCGTCAACATGTGCACAAGATGATGTCGGTGTATGTGCATATTTTGGCATACTGGTACATATTGAAACAAGATCGTAACTAGACACACAGAAGTGTGGAAACATAACAACGCAAACGTTTGTTGTGTCCGTTTGTTCCCTGCCTCAGATTTCAATTTTGTGAGCAGAAGCAAACGAATTATACATGTACTTACCGCTGTGTCAAATAGCGAGAGATCATTTTCTGGTTCAACGATAGCATCCTTGCCATCTAGAATTTCGATAACCCGTAAATTGTTCGGCAATGCATCCATTGTCTGACACGTTTAAAAGCATCAACTGAGCACTGTTTTCCGTTGTAGACCCCACAAGCGGCAGCTCATCCTCTTCGATAATCGTTCCACACAGCAATGAGATATCAACTACATCCACTATGATCCTGTAAAGGGACACAGAACCGTCTCCAACGCACATGACAACCACACGACAAATACCGGACTAGTTATAGAACCATCTATAAATAATTCGACTAAAGCGGCACGGAAGTCTACACCGGAAGCTGAAAGATCAAACCTGTGCTGCCACCACGTGTGCAAAACTTGTAGATTGAAACTGAAACCATCCAGAGCGCATTTCCCTCTTCAGTGGGAAAGTTTCCCAAGCAGGGCATGTTACGGAACTCGTCTATCATTTTTCGATAATGTCAGTTACACTCAAATCTGTCACCTGTCTTCAGACAAAAACCTTACTAAGTGCTTAGGAGGGGAGGGCTGGTAAAGCCCCTCGAGTTCTTTCTTTCCCTACTTGGTTTCGATCTATTGTACGCAACCCGCCTGAGACAGTCGGCTTACAACGCAGGCATTGCTGCTTGAGGGAGTATTTGCAGAAGATAGTGGACATGTGGTACTCTAAATGTACAGGTCGCAAACTATCATTACCTAACAGCCCATAGAATGTCTGACATAAAGAAGCACTGGCACCTTCCACCCAGATGTTCTGGTTTTTTTTTTTTTTTTNTTTCACTCTGGATTCACTAACTTTTATAGCCCATCGCACTTTTTAAAATAACCTAAGCATCAGTGAGTTCTGGAGGCACAAATTATTCTAGCAAGGTGCCTTCATATTCCTTCACTGCAAAGAAATTGACAATACCACAAATGTCTTTCTACTTTTATAACAAGTATCTTCCTTCAAGGGCCCTTGCACAATATGATTGATACAACACCCTTTACAATGTGTGATACAAAATATGGAAAACACTGCACACATGACTGCCCCCTTTTTATATATATATATGTATATACACAACACATGCTCTGTAGAGAAGGACAATGAAGGACATTCCCAACTTTGCTGGCCACAGAAATAAATAGTAATGTCTGTACAGCAGGTAACAAGTATGATAACAGTGAAGTATTGCGCCCAATGAATCTTATGTACAGGAGTGTTCAGTTGCTTATGTACACTATTCACACAGTGCTGGAGACTGCTGTTACTGCAAAGGTGGTCCGTTGAAGCCAGGATGAAGGAAGGTGCAGTTGGCACCGTACCGACAGTTGTTGCTCATGAAATACTTGCAGGGCACACGAGGCGTCTGGTTGCGCATTCTGGGATCTGTTGGGGTACATTTCGTTTATTATTTATCTATTTTACATTACTCATACATTAGCTTTATACACTGCCAGTCAAAAGGATGGGCAGTAGCGACACTGTGTCAAGACTCACTTCGATTCCTTGGTCCTGGGCCACCTCCGCCTCCTCGACCCATCATATGCCCCATGGGTCCCCCCATGGGTCCCCCCATGCCCATCCCCATAGGGCCCATTGGTGCCATGGGTCCTCCATAGAAGTCATTGCTTTCATGAGGTGGTCCTCCTCCCATCATGCCCCAATCTCCTCCCGGGCCATTTCCCATCATGCCGCCCATACCTTGCATTGGAAAGTTATCAAAGCCTTGAGGTGGAGGACCCATCATGTTCATGCCTGAAACAATGAGGGTAAAAAAGAACTTAAGAATCACATACGCTGCTCTAAAAGCTTTCTACTTGAAATTGCAAAGCACCTTTTATTGGGAGAGCGTTTTTGCAAGACATTCCGAGAGCGCAGGCGGAGCTTTCGGAGTCACGTGACCCATACTCGATGGGAAGCGGGAAAGAGTGAAGAGCAGTGTATGGTGTATGAACGCGCCCGGACGTGCGAGGAAACGGTGAGCTAACCTGACCTAACCTAACCTGACCTAACCTAACCTGACCTAACCTAACCTGACCTAGGTTAGGTTAGGCTAGGCTAGGCTAGGTTAGGTTAGGTTAGCTCACCGTTTCCTCGCACGTCCGGGCGCATTCATACACCATACACTGCCTATCCTTCTCATGTGATCACGTGACTCCGAAAGCTCCGCCCGCGCTCTCGGAATGTCTTGCAAAGACGCTCTCCCCCTTTTATTAGAGTACAGTTGTGCAGAAAGTGGCCTTTCCTTGCACATTCACTAACCTTGAGGAGGCATCATTTGACTGGGTCCCATCCCGAAGGGACCATTCTGCAACATCTGAGGTTGCTGTTGCTGATTTTGGTGTAGGTTCTGCTGATCTGGCATTCCAATGACAGGATTGGTCAAGGAGTCATTAAGGACCGGACCCTTAGCAATGGACATAACCAGGTTGGACAGGATTGGTGGAAGACTACTGCTCATGCCTCCACTGCTGCTGCTACTGTTGCTGACAACCGTGCTTGCTTTTGGCACTTCCATGTGAGAGTAGTCTAAAGTGGCAGATGGTCCATTTTCCTGAAGAGAGATGCGGGCATTCACTGTTAGTTACGAGCAAAACACACTTCTTCATAGCTTGAAAAAATTTCCTCGTCTTAATTACAGATTGTTGTAAATCTATAAAAGATGATACGGGTCCACTCACATCCTCCAACGGAATAATTTTAGCATCCAGCGTCTGTGCCTGTTCTCCGTCTGGTTCGTGAGGAGAATCTGGAATCCTGTAGAAAAAAAAACAAAAAACAGTGGGTCAATAGTTAATTAAGTGACAATTCATTGAATTCTGCTGAAAGGATGTGAGTATGCATGCAATGGAGTCATCAAGAAAATGCTGAGGTTTGACCAATTACATCCAGCCCACCAGTCAAAAGGAAGAATCTGTAAACAAGTTTCAAGAGAGACACAGGCAGTCACTAGGAGGCATACATTTTCTGCAGGAAAGTTACAGGAAGCATACAGACTACAAATGAGGGAGAATTGGAAGCAAGAATGATGAAAACTAAACAGCTTAATGTATTATCAACCCAGCAAAGTCTAATATGCCCGTACATTTCTTTCGAGAAGTAGATTTCTTGCAGGGTGGTTAGCTGTTTGGCTTTCTGGATTTCCTTCTCTTGGCTACCACTGCCAATCTCAACCAGGGGCTCTGGAAGGTCTATCCGCCTCGGCATTGTGAACGGAATCATCTCTTGCATGCGATCACCCATGAGGCGGCGAGCAGATTCCACTGCTTGGCGCTCACGTTTCATCTCCATCGACTTCATCTCTCCGAAGTTCTGCAACGTGTTCACATTCACTGCAAAAGCAATGAAAGCACTTGAAGCAAGCACCTCTCTTCCTTGATGAGAGATTTACATTAGGCAAGCCCTAAGGAACACTCTATGAGCTCTAAGGAACAACTGGAATAGGAATGCCTCACCTCTTTCAGTTTCATCCATCTCAAAGTAATGGAACTGCTTCAGTTTGCTGTCCTCCACCCACCTCACCGTCTTCTTTACCTTCTTCCTCGTCTGGGACAGAATTGAATTTGTCTTCTCAGCCTTCACCTGCTGCTCCCCCTCTGTCACTTCCTCTTCCTCTGCGGCACCATCGGCTGTTGGCGTGGGCGGCTGCCCTTCTTCGCTTCCTTCTTCTTCCCCTTCTGCATTCTCCTCCTTGTTTACACCTCGTCTCCTCAATTTCATTCCTTTGCCAATGCCTTCTTCTTCCTCCTCCTTCACCTTTGTCTCATCTTCCCCAGTTTCAAGTGTGTCCTTGTAAAACTGAAATTTTGGTGGAACGTTTGACGGACTAGTGGGCGACGTCGACTTGGCACCGGCTGCATTACCCGTGGCCGAGGGTTTTCGTTTTCTCTTTCCTGGGGCTGCACCGGTAACTGGGGTGGCCGTGAGGGCGTCCATAAATCCGCCATCCTCATGAAGTACATGAACAGGCTTTGGAGCAATGAGTTTGATCCCACCAGGAGGCGGTGGAACGTTAGTAGAGTCAGCACTGAGAGACACTAGGCTAGATGGTTTGACCCTTCGTTCTGTATGCACTGTAGGTGCTAACCTCTGCCGCGCAGACAGCACAGCATTTTTGTCTAGGGGGGGCCGACCGGACGGCTTCTTTGAACCGGCCTTCGGAGGCGGAAGGGCTGCTTCTTCCAGGCCAGTTGAACGAAATTTGGTCTGGAAAGTCTTGACAGTTTTCGGCCGTTCTGGTCTAACTTTCTTTGCTGGCGGTTCACCCGATTTTGGGCCCTCCTCCGCAGGTGCAGATTCCGTGGACTCTTTGGAACGCTCCCTCTTTGTTGCAGAACCTTTGGGGGAGCTGGAATTGTTGCAATTCTTCTGCTTCTTTTCTTTCTTCTTTGAGGGCTCTATAGATCGGACACAAAATTCAATCAACAAATATACTCTGGACTTTTCTCAAATCTTTTGCAAGGCCGGTGTTAACAGCCCGTGGTGCCCCCTACAATTTCGGTCTAAAAACATGGACAAATTCAAGCAGTTGTGCCACCATTATTTTGCTGCATGTCAGTAGGAGAGAGATTAGCCTAAATGTGAACCTAATGTGAGTGTAAATTAGCTTCATGTGAACATGTGGCTTCTTTGGAAGAAGCAAGACATTTTTGTGTACAAGGTGCTTTACCTGTACTAAACTACTGATTTTGTTAAGACAATAAAAGATAAGAGTACCCTTTCGCAAATCACCCTTTGAAAGGAAATAGTCAGGACCAGGTGCTTTCGTGACATAGCAACGTCAAGTAGCAAAGATCCTATTTACTGACAGCAAAGTCGGAATATAGGTAGAATGGGTGCAGCACGATACTGCAAGTATACATCTCGATTCACCTCCCGAGTTCTCAATAAAGTCATTGGACAAGTCAATTCATTTAACCTGGTGTTGACTCAAAGATTACACTGGATACAGGAGCTACATGATACTGGTACATGAAAATGCTTAAAGGGACGGTCTCGTACAGAAAAGTCGATTCCGAAACTTTAGTGAAATAAGAATCGTTAGTACTAATGTAAGACCGCAGCGAAAGCCCATCGGCAGGAGCGCAATAGTTTTTGAGAAATTTAAGAAAATAGTAGAAAAAGCAGACGACGGATGTCACGTGTTTTTATCGTCTCC
>JARGYV010085125.1:1661-23931 GCA_029532675.1 Ornithodoros moubata
AAAAAAAAAAAAAAAAAATACAAGAAAAAAAGAGAAAAGCAAAAAAAAAGAAAGAAAACGAGAAAGCGCGAGGAGAGTGCAAAATATGCCGGCTCTCGAGACTGGTCATTACCTTCTCTTAGAACTTAATCCCTTGACGGAGCTGCACTGTTGGCAGGAAACATCAACTTCACCCTACACGGAGTATTGTGGTGGCTTGAAACGGATTCTGCGTAAATGAAATATCACGTCCTCTCTTCGATGCGCAACAGCAGCGGCCCACCGGGTTACGGTGGATGGAGGAGAGCAATCGCAAGGCGCAACAAGTAGCGGAAAACCATGAGCATCCACGGCGCTTTTGCTTCTCGTGTCCTCCGCAGGGGATCGCTGCAGGCGCCAAATGCGCCCCTCTCAGATTCAACCAAGGGTTCTCAGTCGCCCGCGATCGGCGCCCGGTGTTTGCTCCCGGACGCGGAATTGATTCTGCTCTCGATCGAGAAGTGGCATCGTCTCTACATCGGGGTGTCGTCAAGTAGCTTTTGCGCCCGCAGCACATCTCGTTGGCATCCATGGGTCACACTTCCTGGATAGTCTGGAAGACGACGTGGACAACTTTAATTTGTCTCGGACTAACCTTAGGAAGTCGTGGGAAAACACATGTCAAGAAAGGTGAGTTAGCGCCAAACGAGCCGCACGCTACATTAACACTTCCCTCCGCTGTTAGTGGTGTAACACTATCGATGGTGGGTCCGTCGATAGTCTTGTATCACTATCCGCACCTGGTGCAAACGTCAAAGGGTCAAGGGCAGCATATGATTGTTTACATGGACTCTTGATCGTCTGTAGACTGTAGCTGAGAAAGTGAGAAATGAGGAAATGATACTTTCGATGAAGCTCGATACACGATTTCCGGAAATATTGGTGTCACCACCTTCACCTGTACTCTATAATTTGTACAGAATTCAACAAAACATGATTGAAAGTTAATTATTAGCTACCAATCAGTCAATCGTTGTTGTTTTCTACGTACGGTATAGAAATATCCAGTAGCACTGACATATTGACAAAGAACACATATACACGCGTATACCTGCTGAAGACCAGTTAGATTTACACAGTTTCGTTTCAGTGCCAACGGTGTAGTAGTAAAAGGCGTTAACATCATCGCTTCGCACGATCACCAATTTCATCAGTATCACTTTTCGCTTTGCGTGCGAGTTTCGGAGTTACCGCAGTCCGTGAGCAGCAGGCGAAACGTTTCCTGGGTTTCATGAGGCAAAATGCGTCTTCCATTGTGTGTCGGGTGTGGCTGTGCTGGGAGACATAGATCGAAGGCATTTCATTAAAGAAAGGGCTATATCCCAGGCATGCCCTTAATATTTTTACGCAAGATGGAAAACGAGCAGCTGAAATAACTTTCGTTAGAATGGAATAAATCTTCTATGCACTTTTTGTTTTCCTCAGAAAGGCACTAGGTTGACTTGGAAATCTCCGAAGCTCAATTGAAGAAATTCAATTTGCGCCACTTCACATGAATTAAAATTAGTAGCAACACATGGAGGTAGTTATTAACAGAAAAACGCTTTTGATCGCATAATTTTCTGACATTTTTTATTTTTTTTTATAGATATATATAATTTTAGGACATGTTTTTAAACACCCTGTATATTCTACCCTTTGTCGGGTATATGACAAAAGAATGAAAACAGAACTCATACACAGAACAGGGAATGAACCAATCATCATTCAGAACATATCGTTCACGCACCTGATACGTCAAAAACGTCGGGTGCACGTTAGCGTTCTTCAGCGACTGAGTCATTGAACGACGTGCAAGGCTGAACGGATGGGGTGTCGTCCTGGAGACTATAAGCAACCGAGTTCACTTTCAGCTCCTATCAGTACGCGAAACATTCGTTGTCATCGTCAAATGGTACACTGCCGTACTTCACTGTCACCCTGCCGTAGTTCACTGTCACCCTGCCCGTGGTGAGACGATCCGAGCAGCTCTGCAGCCGGCATTCGTGTCACCTGTCTCGTTCATCGTCAGCAGCGTCACGTCTACTGACATCTATCGGTCCACCCCTGACATGGGGGTTAGGCTCCTGGGACTGGAGGGATTTTATCGAGAATGAAGCCTTCGCATGCCTTATTCCACCATTCACTTGAGTGCCTCGCTGCTTTGCAGCTTAACAACAGCTAGAGTTGTAAGCGAGAGAAGAGATTAGTTAAACTCGTAAACACCCCCCTCTTCCCTCTATCTCCCTCCAATAATAATAATAATTTATTGACCACTATATAACACAATATACAAATACAGGGTCCGCCTAAGCCGTAGAGGCCTGTGGGCTGGGCCCGGCAGTCAAATAGCGAGCCTAGAAACTAATATACAATCAAAACAAAACACAAACAAATAAGCAAAAGCAAACACAAGCCAAAATGGAACACCACTCCCCATCATTTCAAATAAGGATTTCAGCATTGCCTTTATGGACGCCATTGATGATAAACCTAAACAGTCGGCCGGCAAGGAGTTGAATACAACAGGTATATAGTGGCTACGCTGACCTTTGCCATATAAGGAAAAAATCCGAGGTTAACCGCGTACACCACTTAATGCCTTAACTGCCTAAGGCTAGGGTTAGGAACTTTAAAACTGTCTAACCAGTAGTATTTTAGAATTACAGTACGAAAAAAGAGGTTATCAAATGTTGGGATATTGTTCAACTCAAAAAGGCTTATCGCATCATGACTAGCTCCGACTAGCAGATAAGACACATTTTCTTAAGTGCTGCCTTAAGTAAACGATTCATTCTGTCTTTCTATAATGAAGAACAATTAAAGAATAAGGTAACAAAAGCCAAGTGAGTATTCCATTTCATATCGCTGTCGAAATGTACACCAGGGTACCTGATACTAGGCACGTATTGCATGGGCATGCAAGTACAATGAAGATATCGCGATGCATGTAAGTGAAGTGGAATATCATAAGTAACACGCTTTAATGGACTATGAAAACAAATAAGTTTCGATTTTTCTAGATTGACATCAAAGAAATTCTTCTTGAACCAATCCATAACCAAGCACGCATCAGTTTGCAACTCTTTCACGGCACCTTTGTAGGAGACATGTGTTGAAAGAAGGAGAGTATCATCAGCATACTGAAATAAAACAGTGGTTCTTACTACACAAGCAAGGCTATTCACATAAATATTAAACAGAAGTGGCGCGAGACAGGAGCCCTGAGGTACACCAGAGCCAATAGATACAGTACCACTTAGTTTTCCCCCAACTTTTACACTTTGAGTTCGGTTTTTCAAATAAGACCGAAACCAAATATAAAACGGACCTCTAAACCCCATCAAATAGAGTTTCCTTAATAAACAGGCATGATCAATTGTATCAAAAGCTTTCGCTAGATCAACCGATAAGGCCATAACAACAATGTTCTTGTCTAGGGCACCATAAATTAGGTCGGAAACCACTTCAAGCAAAGTAATAGTGCCCTTACCCTTAACAAAACCATATTGGGTAGTGGAAAGCATGTTGAATCTATCCAAAAAAGAAGCGGCTATTTTTAGCACATGTTTTTCCATTATTATAATAATAATAAAACAAAACAACAAAAAAGGACAAAAACACGCACACAAAACATCGTGTTTGTAGAAACGCGGTCCTGAAACAGCAAATGTCCATGAGATGGAAAGGGGATATTCAGGTCCATCCCAGAAATATGGAGAAGGATTTTGTTTTCGCAGAAAATGGCACGAAGGCGAATGTCCCAGCATTTGTAGGAAGGATCCTCGTATATAGTGTCACCTTGCTGCACTAAAACCTTGTTTTCGCTGGACTGACTGCGTCAGCAAACTGGTCGTAGTTTCTGGCACGTGTTATGCAGCAGATGAGTGGAGCAGCGTTATGTAGGAAAGTTTTGCGCGGTGCTCGGAAAATCTTATTCGGACACGCAGCGCTTGGCGGGGTCCGCTTGTGGGTTCTTGACGACGGGCCACAGAAGGCTTGAATAAGTAGATCGAGTGAAACTCCTGCTATTGTCGTTGTCGCTACGTTTGCGATTTCTCATGCTGCTGTCATTGTTTTATGTGCACTGCAGGACTTTTGTCTGTAACCGAATTAATAACGGAGTTGTAGCTTTGGCTCGCTCCTTTGTTTTTCCTCATCATTATCATTCTTCATTTATCAAGCTCAAACACATTGCAATGGGGTAGGCTATCGTCACTGACACGATGAAATACACCATGTCGTCATCATTAAGGTATCTATTTTTGTTGTTCCAATTCCTTAAATGTGTTCGCGTGAGCGTTTTCCGTCAAAGCTGACCCGTAAGGAGGATCCGCGAGAGTCATATTTGTGTGCATTCACAGAATCCACAAACCTGCGATTCCGCCGCCACATGAATCTTAAAGGTACTGTGACGTGGAAGGCAGCTAATACAAGCGGACCTCACTAAATAATAATTCGATGCTCATGAATTGGTGGAAGGCTGTGACGTCAACGCTCCCTTGGTACACTTGTCCCCTTGACGGCATAACGTAGCATTGCCAACTAGTTTTCACATAATTTTAATTAATTTATAATTTGTCAAATAATTTTGATGAACTGCAGGAACTTTTCTACGATGAACCTACAGGTGATTCGCGCCCTCAAGACGCCAGTTGCCAGAAATACGTAGCACGACCCACGATCACGTTTCCGTTTTGCTGGTGGCGTTTACGCGTTGCCGCTAGAATATGGCGGCTTCCATGAATACCCATTCGGCGAGAAGAAATGCATTTTCGAAGCTGAACTAAAAAACAACGGTGGCGTTTCCAGCGGTAAGATGGATGCGTGTCAATTATTGCCTTCAGGACTTTCACTGCAAATGAAAATCAAACAGTCAACCCGCGAAATGTCACGGGCCCTTTGACGACTGCCGACACGTCCATGCAAAGTGACGTAACATTTTCTCTCGCTGACAAGATCTGCGATCTGAGATCGTGCTGCGGTTGAACCCCCTTCTTCTTTCCCCTATCTCGGGTTGTTTGTTAATATCACATACCAGCTCGCCTGCGCCCTTTGTTTTGTTGTCTGCTCGCGGTTCCGCCACTTCATCATGTTCTGTAAGCGTGTGAACTAAACTCGGCAATGAATATTCGAAAAATTTAGATTTCGCAGTGTTAGGAGGGATGGGCGTAAACGTACGTAAGAACAGTGCAGGTGAATTTCACTGGAGTCACTTCAGTGTTAGCGAACATCGTAGCTCATCTTTAATAGGCATCTCCGACGGAGAGGCAGAGGAAAGAAGAAACAGACTGCAATCCTCCTAACTGGTTCCCCAATGCACTTCACGCCGTTCTTATTCGAAAGAAAGAGAATCAGACGGATGTACCATGCGCATGACCGTGAAGTTTTGTCAGGAACGTAGAACAGATGTCCACAGACGACGTTAAGCCCCGAACATAGACGGAAGGCTGGCTACACGGGCGACGATCTCAACCATCTCTTATGGCCGAAGGGACACCGGCGAAGCAAGCGCAAAGCCCGGAACGCTCTCCTTGCGTTCTTGCACGACACCGGGCTGGCAGAAACACTCTGAGCCTCACAGAGGTGCGACTTGCCGCCAGACAAGAGCAGGCAGACTGCACCTCTTTCCCTACACGTCAACCCCCCCGAACATCGATTGCACGATTTTTGGTATCGTCATTAAGGACTTTCAGTACATGTTTCGCGCTGCCTGATAAATATGATACCACGTGTGTTTTTTGTTGTTGTTTTTATCATTTTCGGTTGCTGGTACATTGCCGTACATTGATTGCCCACGCGGGCATTATGCCCAGTGAAGATGGGGGCCAGCATCACAGCAGTTTACTACAAAATCATGCATATATTTCATATGCCCCAAAAAGACTTACTTATCATATATAAGAGAAATATGATGAGCACTAAATTATGCCCGCTGATGCATTCTACGTATTTTTCACTGCAAATGGATTGCGGTATATAGTTCTAACACAACCTTACAGATGGCGATGCTGACATTTTGTTCAATTGCCTGTCCAAAATTCGTAGATGGGACTGCAAACACAACCAATGCTGAAATGGTAAATTAACAAAACAATGTGCGACGTGAGCTACGACTCAGTGGCAAGTCAAGAAATAACCGCCATCCTTCCTGGGTGCCTTCATTGTTCTTGACAGGACAAACTCGAAACATTCCCCGATGATATAACTGTCGCGTTTATCATTTTCAAAAGTTCCCGCGGAGCAAGATGTCGTCTTCGGAGATTCTAGCGATATAAAAAGTTCCAAAAGTTCCATCAAAGCGATATAAAAAGTTCCAACTACCACCTATGCACATACACCAACCCGGTTCTCTATTTATGTACCAGACAATTAGCAAAAGGGGATTGGTACAAGAATCCAGATGTTGACTTCTCACTTTTGTTGTTGCCCTAATCACTGTTCGCCGGTTACTTTTACGCGCTAAATGCAATAGCGTGGAAACGCAGCATCTTTTCTTGTTTGTAATCCGTTAAGACCTGTCTTAACGTTGGAAGATTTCTACAAGTACCTCCTAATGTACGATCTGTAGATATTTTACAAACTAGCAAATGGTGTGAACTGCAGGAATAAGCTGCTAACGGCGAGTCTCCTTAAACCAAAGTGCTCGCAGGTGGGCTCATGTTGGTTCCAGGGCTTAATGGGAATACTCATGGGAGATTATGTGCGCTCTGTATTTCCGTAGTAATGCAGCGTTGAGATCCCCTGCTTGAAGCCGTTGATGGCATTCCTGTATCTGGAGGTCCTGCGCTGCTTTATCAAATGTGCTTACAGATATAACGGTGGGCGTACCTTGACTGTACATGCACGATGGTTGCAACATATAAACGGACGGAATTCAAAGAATATAAACCTTGGGGAAGCATTTCAAAGTGTGCTTTGTGTCGCAATCCTCACCAGCCTTAGTTAATACCAGCAATTTAAACTCGATGTTGAGTTCGACATTTTAAAACTACGACGCGGTGAACGGCAATCTTTGAACGCGAATCCACCGCAAGCGACAGAGCAGAAAGTTATCCCATGACAGCATCCTATAAATCATGCACTATATAGCACTCTTCCTTTTTCTGCCCTTTTGCTTCTGGTCTTTTTGTTTATTTTGTGTGCATGCGCGTGTTCGACCTCGTGAAACGCGTCTGCGATGTGATGGGGTAACGGTGGTATGTATGGAGCCGTGTACTCCATAGTAACAAGCCTGCGTTTGAACAGCAAATTAATGCATGCATGCTGATGTGGCAGCATGTCGCTCAGGGGCTAACTGTGTGCTTCACCATCCCATTAGTGTCGATTCCAGGCGAAGTGATTCCTTAAGAAAGGCACCTGACCGTAGAGAGGGGAAGAAAGGTTCGACGTAAACCGAGGACGAACGATTCTGTCTCAAGATAAGTAAATAAACGTACGCTGCCAGACACCGATGTCCTTCATTCTGTTCTTTTTTAGGTGAAAAAGAGAAAATTGAAATGATGATAAAAATTTTGGTTGCAACGCAGAAAAACTCGTGTGTGCCAAAAGCGGGATCCAAAAGTGGGATGTGGTGACCTTGAGGCGTGATATTATAGTAGGCTAAGGGCTACAGATTTATATTAAAATGGAAAGAAATGTGATGAAAAACCTGGCTTTACTTGAAAGACGACTCTAAAGGTGCTATTCCTTAGTAGTACAAAACTAAACACGTATACACACACAAAAAAAAGAAAAAAAAGAAAAATGCAGAGTTGGGCTGCGTTTCCCTTTCTTGGAACACTTGATAGTGCCTATAAAAGCAGACATCACTATCTGCATCAAGTTCGAACGTGCCGTTACTCTGGTCGTCGCGGCTGCTTTCACTTTGGTTCCTCTTAAACTGGATATCGATGGTAGCACGAAGCAGTTTGAACAACGAAAGAAGGAAGTCGCTGAAAAGGGCTAGCCAGCAGCAGTTTGCAGCAGAAGGCGTATACCGAGCAGTGTGCGACAACTTTTGACCATCGATTTGCGGAAAACAAGTATATTTACGAAGGAAATTCCGTTTTCTGGTCAAAAAGCACAACAGCCTTTTATTTATAGTAATAATTATGAGTAAATGTGTGTAAAAATGAGTAACAATTATAAAGGCATAACAATAATAATAATTTGGACTGCACTGTATTAAATTTAGCACATATGCAAAGAAAGTGGTAATTTCAATTATTACAACGCTGAGTTATTAAATGAGCTATTAAATCTGGAGTTTTATAACACACTCTGAAAACGGAGCTTGACCTTACACACTTTCAGAATATGGTTATCCCACCTGATTTGTTGGAAATAGAAAGCGGTGCCTATTGACCGTGGCAATTCCTCATATACAGGTCAATAAATACCGCCCCCAAATTTCGACCAGTCAAGTAGGAGGTGCATACGATCCTGAGTGACGGTTGGTTCTGAGCGTGTTATATGGTAAAGTTCGTTGTTAGAGTGTGATATGGAGTGATGTTGTTCTGCGTACCCAATATACACTTATATGAATACTATGAAAAGGGCCACCAGAATACTGTGCCATGCCCAGAATGAAAGCCGTGAGACGTGCCGAACAGGAAAAACCTTCTAAACATGTGCTGCTGAACCACAGAGAGAAATCTGCTCGTGCACATCATTTAAACGAAGTATGGCTCAAATGCACAGCAAACCAAGGCGAGGGTTCTTCAACTGTCTCCAGCTTTTCTCGCTGCACATCCTAGTACATGGTTACAACGATACGAGTGAACGGATTCTGGTGAAGATAAAAAATAATCTGGAGGTTTGTTGAATACAAGCAATCAGAACAAGCGCTTTTATACGTTTCTTTTTTCTTTCTTGTAGCAGGTCGTTGGCGTCTATGGTACTTATGGGTGACGCATGTTAGCCTAATATCCGTATTCGGGTAGCCCTATACGAAGTGGTATTCTCCCTTCACTTGTGCGCCGAACGTGATTTGACCGGTGGTGGTGACAGCACTGTCGGCAGCGCGAGTTCGGAAGAGTTAACAGCGCAAGCACTATTTAACGACGTTGTGATAAGCATAGGCGACGATATCGTGGCCCTGTGAACAGAAAAGCCCTGTGACAGCAAAAGAAAACTGAAGCTAGCAGCAGCACCAAGAAGTGTCACTTGGCTATTTAGTTTGCGAAAATTCGCCGTTGGTAAAGGCTTCTTGTTCATCGGCACTCCAAGTCAATGTCAGCCGCAGCCCTTGCAGGTAGCTGAGGAACATGTATTGTTCATGCGTAGTTCTGACACAAAGTCTCAAAAAGGCCGTAGCGGTACACATCTCTAATGGACAAAGGTAACTGCTTCACAAATGGTATTGCGCACAAGCTACACTTCAGCCATAGAAAGAAATCGCAACTCTCCACGACTCATCCAAGCACTGCGTTAAAATGCTCGGTAGGCCGTATAAAACACACCGAAGCCAGAGTGCGCCGAATTAAATCACTTACAGCAACTGATTGAGGACCACCTACGGCGCTCATCCACCGAATGCGCTACCGGATCCAGACCACTTAGGAGATTGGAGGAATCGGTGTATTTTTAGAGGACATCTTTATTTTCTCTGCGAAAAGCAGCCATACACCAGGTGCGGATCTATTTTCAGTCGGGGTAACATGGAATCGTCATATACTGTTGTTCTGTTTCTTGCTTATTTTTTTATTGACTCTTCTACCTTTGATGGGAGGCAGGACCAGAAAAAGCTTGTGCACATACTGCACAGCAGTTTGCTAGATATTTGTTGGTATTCATTGCACTGTTCAATATTTGTTGGTACGGGCTCTGGAGAAAATACCTTTATGTATTTGTCGAAATGTGTTCGTGTTTGTCTTCGTGAGGGTAGAAGAAGATGTATTTTAGAGGGCGCTAGTGATCCACCGTGGCAAAAGAAGGAAGGGGAAAAGAGAAAAAACAAAATCTTGAGAGTTAACGAGTTTTGCGTTCCACGTACCCTTATTACGGTAGCGACAACAGCAGCAAGTTGATTAAGGGCTGTTTGCTAGGAATGACGGTCAGATCGGATACAAAATCTGAGCACCTTTTGAGAAAACTTAAATGAAATTGACGCCTGCAATGGATGCAGCTTCTCTAGTCTCTTGTGGCTCGCCCGCGAGAAAAATGTCGCGGACTCTCCTGCACTTGGACGGAATATTTGTCTCGGTGTCGTTAGCAATCCTCGCAGTATGACGTGTCACGACAGGAGCTGTCTTCGACGGCACATAGCGACGTCTGAACTCTGGAGTGCTGACGTCCGTTTGCCTGGGGCACAGTTAGCGCCAGCGTACCGTGGTGTCGTTTGTGCCGTACAGTTTTCCTGCTAAATGGCAGTGATTCCTTTCGGGAGAAATGCCAACCACAACGATGCCAAAGCTAACCGTACAGCAGTATATCGTTAACATCGTAGAGATTACAAAAACTTCAACAATCTCACGGAATGCCAAACATTTACAGCACGCATTTATAGCATTTGGCATGTGGCACTTGCTAGCTTTTGCCAGCGTTGATTTTCATGGTTCAAACTCCACCTTGGAAGATAGTCACAAAGCAAAGCGTTAGACAGACTCCCACCTCCCACTGTGGCGAATGATCACGAGAAACACGCCAGCTTTACCAACAAACGACAGGTAGCTAAAGACGCCTCCCTAAAGGGGATTTTTTCCCGGCGCTATCAACGTGTGTTTTGGGATAAGATAAAAAAGAGCACAGACACGACAAGCTGTTTACAAATCTATACGGATCCACCTCGTCACTGTCCGCATGCACCGTCTGCCCCGAGCCACTGCCGATGCTGGGACCCCCTCTCAAGAAAAATTCTCCCTCTTTCACCACCGCAGAGTTGTGTGCTATCCTTCATGTCTTCGTTCTACTTCTGCATTCTGCTACCACTCAGCTGCAAACGAGGCAGGTGCTCATTAGCGCAGACTCAGTGCCTGCAGTCAAGAAAGTAACAGATAGCCATCAGCCCGGTCCGCTCTACCCGATTTGCCCGTCGCAGTATACACCCGGGAAGGCGTATTCATCAGGCTACAATAGGTTTTCTTGAAAGCTGGGCTACCAGTGAACGAAGAGGCTGACAGATGAGCCAATACTGCTCACCACACTCGCTCGAGCTTCTTCTGACTCCCTGACGAACGCACCAGCCCGGCATATCGCCCGGCAGATCATCGTAGTGCAGAAACCGTAGAGCACATAGTCCTCAGCTCTGCGGCTAACGGGTCCTGTGAACCCGCCACATGTCCAGTGACCCATCTTACAGTTTGCAGTACAAATTGATTTATGAATTAACTACTAACACCACCAGCAGCTCTTTTTCTCATCACTCGTGTAAGTTGATCGCTTCCTATCACCTGCGTAATGGTCGTAATGGTCGTAATGTGATTGCGACAAAGAAAACAACGTTGATGTCGAGCAGATCACCAGAGGTCAGCAGCAACTCCAGCAGGCGGCGTTCGTCATCTTGTCACGCCTCACTTCGTATTTGTTTTGGAGGCGCCAGTGCCAATATCGGCACGTGCGCGTTCTTCGTATTCGATTCGTCGCATTCATTGTAAATTTGCCATGAGATACATGCATAATGCATACAGACGAATTGGCGCACATTTCGGCGTATGTTTTTTTTTTAAAACGCTTGAAGAATAGGGTGGTTATTCGGGGTGACCACTGTTGGAACGGCGTAATGCTAGCAGTCCAGTTTTCTTTGTAGCTTCGTGATCACAGTGAAGAAAATGGGATTCCGACGCATTTGAGATTCTGCCGCTTGATTCCGACAGTGATTCAAGTGAGACTGAGACTGATAGTGACCCCACCTACGGCCCCACCCCACCTGGTGACATTTTCGGCACGTCTGTAAATTATTCACTCCTGAACCACAATACACTGTACGCTTCAATTCTGTTGGTCAGAGTTCTGCGGGTACCGGACAGATGTGGAACATCACTTGCCGCACGCACCTGCCTGCTCCATTCACTCGAGAACTCGGGCGAAGGATAAGGACGGTCAAATGTCACGCTGAAATGTGCCGCGGATCTTCGTGTCTACAAGACGAACACGAACTTTGTTGACAAGTTTGATCACATGAAGGGCGAGTAGTGCCTCAACAGAAATTCGAAATGGTTGTAGTACCGAATACTCATTCATTTCTTCGATTGTGCACTAACACCGGACAAAGGCACAATAGAAGGGTTCAGGTTTACCGTCATTGGTGGCCCCACCGTGAGGGCAAGGGTCAGTGCAGATAGAGGCAGCAAACGAGCTATGGTTTCAACTCAAAGCACCAAGACAATAAGACTACACATTGACCCTGCAGTCTGCCTTGACAGTGCAAAGCACCAACTAGTTTAAGGTGTTCCGAAAACGTGTGCTGTGCGAAGTACAAAAGCCAAGTCATGTCGCATTGTGCTTCATAACAGAAAAACAGAAAAAGAAAAAAATGCTTAGCCAGCTTTCACGGCGACAGTCGATCTTGCGTTCTTTCATGCATGGCGGTTACCCAGGTTGACCACTCCATATCCCTTCTCTGAGGCCGTCATATTTACCGTTATTTATATTACCTTAATAATTGTAGCATCCGAACACACAATGAAGACAAATATTAAAGGATTACTCTCCATACGTAGCTTTTATTAGTCTTTTAGTTTTCTATTAGTCTATTTGTTTACTTTAGTCTTTTATTTAGTTAAAAGCCGAATCGTCATCAGAAACGAGCGAAGCGCATTGATGGCAAACGGTTTCTTCACCACTGTGTATTTCGGAGCCCAATAGAACGCCAAGAAAAACGTATAGAGGTGCTTGCCGATTCAGTTCACTCAAGGAGGCTATGTATTGCACATTTTGATCCGAGCAGAAAATGGAAAAAGCGGCGCAGTTTCCTAAAATTTTTGCACAGTGATTGCGACTTGTCTGAAACTTCATCTGTACATTTTTGCCAGAAAACAAATTAAGAAAAAAAAAAAAAAACAGACAAAATTTCATTCTATGTATTTCGGTGTCATATACAAGACCCATCTCTGTGCAGTCAAGGCTTACCTGCGTCTGTATTATAACAAAGTATGCATCACATTACTTTCAATATGAAGCAACCAACCAACCTCTCGAACCATATGTGCGTAAATGTGAACACAACCGTCTTTGATGGCTGCGCAATGATACGGGCCTCGCCCATTGAAATGCACGGGATACAATTTGGCATGATTGTATTACGTTCCATTTTACCTCGCCTATTCGAATGTATAGCCAATTCACCTTGTATACGCAAACATACAACATATAGACGGCCATTTCAACGTTCACTGGTGTCTACTTGCAGCTTTCCCCGCTGAGACGCTCGGCGTAACGTCACTATCCGTTGGGTTTTAGCTTTCGCGATGCAGATTATTTTTGCCTTCAAACCTACGTTTGGCTTGTTGTAAATCCCGACAGACAAGCCCGAATCGATAGAGGAATATGTAAACGGCTTCCCGCATTTTGCTCGCAAAATTCCCTTGACGGGCCCATGGTGGTAATATTCTTGATCTATACATCATAACGCACTGTAAGGCAATAAACTTCAAGCTGTAGCCGGCTCGTTTGATCTTCGAGCGTGATATATGTTGCATCGACCCAACTTTGGCGTCTTCCGCAATAAACGCGGCCATGACATGTCACAATCTCCTCTTTCCTTTTCGTAAAGCGCAACTCCCGTTGTGTTTTTCCCAAGCCTTTCGCCACAGTTCCCGTCGCCTAAAGACGCCTCGATCGAAAGTGATCGTTAATGTCTCGAGAACAGCCGTAATCGATTCAAAACATCCTAGCGGACACTTGACGAAATAACGATCTGCCTAATTAGCGCGGGATTCATCAAGTTTCTTTGAGCTGCGATTGCCTCACTGATATCGCTCAGGGGAGCTTTGTAATTAGGCGTCCCCCTTCCCAGAGTTGTCACTGGACGCCAAACGAACAAATGAAGGAAACGACGCCGAAAAACGTGCCTGAGGAGGACCACTTCATGCTGCGAGAATAGTCAGCGAAAAGCCTTTTGCTTTTAGTGCAGCCACTGCAGAGGGCTCACTTGATCCCGCAGACTGTATACATACCTGAAGGAAAGGAAAAACAGCTCAAAGGGTTCCCACCAGAGTTAACGACTTTCGGTGATGTACGTCATAAAAGAAATACTTGAATCTGCTCTCTAAACTCTTTAGAGTGTTCGCAGTGTTTCGTTCGAGTTCCTTCCCGTATAATGTACCTCTTCAGTTTTGTGAAACGTAATTCGAACGGTTCTTGTTCTAAGTGGAACAACTGCAAAGGCTCTCTGATTCACGGTAGAGAGTAAAGCGAATTTTTAACGTCGTCGACGTTAACAGTTATGTCGTGCTGCTATTAATCCCAGATCAAATTGAACCTTTTACGTGCCTGTTGCGCTGAGCATCAGTCACATTTATCCGTGAGGACTTCGACGAAGCATTAGAAGCTCATTCTGGTAAAACAATTGTTCCATCCACGCCGATTCTTCGCTTTCCCACAAACCGTAGAGTGACGTATATAGCGCACGAATTTAACGAGTTTACTATAAAACACATGGGCGCAGTGAACATTTTTATATAACTTTTCGCATGGGCACTGCCTTTGATGCGTTGTCTTGTTGAAAGTACAGAGAGCAACGTTGGCCGTTGACCCATCATTTTATATCTCTGATCTCATTTACTCCTCTGCTTGCATTTTTTTTATTGATGAAGAAGAAAAACCTATGACGGTGCTCAATACACGCAGATTTTTGTGTGTCTTTGTTTTCCTCCGTTCGCCTTCTAATCAAATGTCTCGCGAAATTATATCGTCCCGGTTTCTCTGGTTTGGTACTGCGTCGCCACGGTAGGGTCAAAAAAAAAAAAAAAAAAAACAGACAGGAGAAAACTCGAGACGACAAATATTGCCCGGCGAGCAATCATTGAGGTTGGGTGTGGTCAAGAATGAATCTCTATGCAGCAGCTTCCGTCATAGCCAGGCATGCGCGTAACAGCCAGTTGCGTTTCGGAGAGCAACAACAAGAAGAAATAACTGACGTTGGCAATATGATATTGTTGACCACTGCAAGCAGGGCACTGTGTGTGCACGTTGTGATTGGATGCTGAACACGCACGCCATGCCTTTTCACATTGTACACGCGAATGTCTTACTGGCTGGCTGGACTGAAAGGCTGCCAAAAAAAACTCTTGAAGGCATGGATATTAGAAGGTGCTTAGCCTCTGACAGGTTAACTCAGGTTACTGACATTCTCCAACAACTTCAGCAACTCAGTGACAAAGGCCATCGTATTTTCCTGCAGTCGATCCCAGGTCACTGCGGCGTATACAAGAAAACGAAAACACACCATGCAACAGCTGCGGCGCGTCAAACCACTCAACACAACCCGCCGTACTGTCCAAGGGAGACAAAAGATCGCTTCTATCCAATATGATCAAACCACCGGCTCAACAACTGGCGTTCCAGGACAGCAGGCTGCCATGCTCGTTAACCTTTCTACTTCACACGCTTCGCCTCAACGTTACATTCACGCCGCAGTTCGGGCGCCTGATCGGGCGTAGCTCATCCAGCTTGTGCTCGGACTGCGGTGTCCTGGCTAACATCCATCCTGTCCTCGTGAACTGTACCTTATGTGCCACTAAAAGAGAGGACTCGGACGCCGATAAACAAGATAAACAAAAGGCCCGTTGCACTGGAAGCACTTTTGGGACACTTATATCAGCACTACAGAACATCGAGAGGTGCTTCGATTCTTCATGACATTCGTCACACACACTGGACAACACAGCTCACTGTAGACAACCGCGAAGGCTCACCGAGTTGAACGCCAGCCCGGATCATCACTTTCATATTTAATTTCATCCTCACTTGCTCATTTCACCAGAGCACCGCACCAGGCATGGTAACATTCTCCACATCATCATCATCATTTATTGTTGTTGTTGCTTACTGATTGCATCTCATTTATCATGCATAGGTCGGCGAATTCACTCATAATAGACTTCACGGACTTCATTCACCATCACATCACGGACGGTGATATGATGGTGAACTATTAAACTATGCGAATTTGAATTGGAAGTTTGAATGAGTTTGAAGTCCCGTGAACTTGAAGTTGCATAAGATGTCGAATGTGTGGCAGGATATAATCTCGGGAAGATGAAATCAATAGTAGTACATAGTAGATTGAATTTGATTGTTACAGTGGTTTGTAGGGCATGAATATTATTAGCTTGGCATAGTCTTAGATATTAGTTTTAATTACAACCCATTTGAGTTCCTCCTTCCTATGTTTTTAATTGATCTTCTTATTTATTTTCATCGTAGATGAGTAAATTTGTGTCGATGTTCCTTACATTTTTATTCGTTAACAAACCTCGTCTAACCACAAGTAAGCTCCGGTTCAGGGCACGAACTCACCTCATCGGATACGTGTGATTCATTTTTCCATTGCTCAACATGATTCTGTAATTGTGTCGAACTCCAAAACTGAAATTTTTACGCAAAGTTGTACAAAGAAATATTGTCTGTAATTGCAAACAAGATTTCATTCTGCAGCTTTTTAAATATCTACCCGAAATCACACCTGATAAGTAAGGTGTAACAGAATTACATTATTTTTCTTATTTTTCAACAAACCACTCCTTTTGATAATAACATCCACTCCTGAACGACATTTTTCAAATAACCCACATCTCCGATCATAACTACGGCTGTAGTGTTTGAGAATTAATTTTAAGCTTTCCTATAGGGAAGCTTAAAATATTATAGCAAATAAAATATTCGAAATGCTGCACCTAGTGAATGAAATCTGGGCAGGATCCTTCACGGATGCTATTTTGACTTATTTTTAAGCTTTTTCAGCGCGCATAATTCGTTCGTCCTTTTGTTGTCACGCACTGCCGTGCGCTATCACTCTGCCGAATTATGAGATGCAAGATTGCTGCGTTCGAATGATCGATTTTTGTTCCCTATAAAAACGCGAAAGACATCACCCTTCCCCTTAGTACCGGTCGAATTAGGCGTTGTTAAATCAGTGTAGCGCTGATGAGACACCAGTTAAGCCCGTTCTAGACTGTAAATTTGTAAACCAAACTGTAACAAATGAATGAAACTTTTTATCTTCGATACGGAGTGTGTGACATCCTCGTTCTTAGTGCTGCCACTTTTTAATAATGTTATTGTGAACACTGTGGACTATACTCATTGTGGACCATTTATTTATTTATTATTATTATCTGTCGGTTCTAACATTGCAAGCTCCTGGCGAGGCTTGCAACGGCTAGCAGTGAGACACCACCACCACCACCATAGTATTGATGAAAAATGTTTCATTTCATTTGTCTCATTGCCATCCCAATTTTTCAAGCTGTAACGAGTTGCTTGGGTTAGACCCACGCTTATAGTGACTAATCCCTTCACTTCAGTATCACCACTTAATGTTGTTGTTGTTGTGTTCCAGTAAATGTTCAAATATTCAGAAAAAAGTTACTGTACGGCTGGTCAATACGTACTTTGCTGCAGTGACAGGCAAACAAACACTGTAAGAAATCAAAATCAAGATAGGCTGCGATGTGTGACGTGCAACTGGGAAGAAATATAAGCCTGTGTCATAACAGTTTTAATGTAGTGAGGTGAATTAAAAAAATAATAATGCGTCATCAATGTAGCAGGGCGAAATAAATTCCGCGAATTCTGTATCGCTAATTAAGAAAATACGCGTTATTTGCCAGTTCCAGCCACGTTTCCGTCCAGCCGCACTATGACAAACAGTATTGAGTAACTACAAAAGTTCTTCGCTGCTTTAGTAACATTCTTGCCTCTGTGTGGAACTAGCGTCACCACCCGAGCACACCATTCCGAGCATAAACCCGAAGAATGAAATGAGGCAGAAAACAAGCGATCTCCAACAAGCAGCGCTAATAAACGTAAGTAACGTCGTCACGTGGTCTCCTAACCTCGTTCACAATGCTCGCTGATGGCTCCTGATTCATATGCATGAGTAAAGATTGGAAACAAAAGAATCACAGAGAAGAAGTATGATTTACATAACACCGCACAATTATTTTTTAGTGAGCTTGCTACTGTGTCCTTGCCAAGTGTTCGTTAACCTCGTCCTCAAACAGGGACGGTGCAACTTGCAACGGCGACTATGAGTTTGAAGTTTTGTGAAGTTGAATGAATTTCAAGCTGGCGTGAGTGTCGTATGCTTTCGGGTTAGTTTGAAGTCGGAAGTGAATTATGACTGGCAGTATGATGCACGGTGTAGTTGAGCTTAAGTGAAGTCGAGCTAAAATGTCGACCTATACCCGCAGGTAGCTTGCAGGACGACGACAGCAACGTGCACTTCCAAGTATCAACTAAACTGTCTCTATCAAGTAACCTCTGCATGCAAAAATTCACCGCACAACACTTTGGGATACGGCTAGTCATCTCAGACCGACAAAATACGTGATAGGTTCCAAGCTCTGCAGTAAGGTCAGTAATAACAGAAAAGCGCCTGCATATAAAGAAAGCTTTGGTTCGTAAAATGTAATCGAGATGAGCTCTTCCGTGAATGTAATTTACTGGATTTCATTAGCGCAAGTCCAAGTCCATATTCTATTGTGATGGACGTGGCACTCGTATTTTCCGTACATCCACCCGTAACTGCAGTCGCGTAGCCCTCATAAAATGCACAGGCGTCACTTTCTTGCAAGGGGCGAGAGAGCGCCTTTCTCGAGCCCTGTCAGCTAAGCGTGTCATGCCCTGCGGGGCTGTTACTATATCGACAGACTATATCTTTCCTTGTTTTCTACTATATGTTGTCTTGTTCTTTTGGCGCTAAACCAGTAAGTTTCCATTCATGCTTTACAGAGTCGGTATGAGGAAATGTTTGAAAATTACTTTTTTTTTCGTTTGCGTCACCTGCTAAAGGGTCGCGCGTCGTGAGACAGTAATCAGAGGGACGTTTCGCAAACGTTGTGTACGAGGGAATTATGCATAGCGTACAGAGCCTGGTCATTGCTAACGAACACGGAGAGACTAATATACATTAATTTGATACTTACGCTTCGTGACGCATAAGGATAACGAAAATGTTACTGCTTCCTGCAATGTTAAAAAATTCTGGAATCACAATGGCGTGGTTCGCGCTGATGTTTACTTCGCATGTAACAATCGCGGTGATGTGAGCAATGTAGCATCACCGATACGTTGCGCAATCTGCAGTGACTGTCACCGAAGCAAAGCGTATACCAGGATTTTCATCTCTACCGAGACAATCATCACCATCTTATCATCATCTATAGGCTCCATTTGACGCTTTATGTCCCATTGCCCATTATGTTGCCTTATATAGCACAGCCTTTTCGCAATGTTTCAGAATGAATTTTTCGTATAATATTAAGTCATACAATGTTGTCTGTGTGTTACCTACCTTACAGTTAGAACTCTAAGTTCGCATAACATGCTAACAACCATCATTATCCAGATTGTATTGTTCGCTGTTATTTTCCCCTTGGGTATGCGTGGGAAAAAGTGGCGCATTTAGGGCCAACCGTCAAACAGAATGACGTTTTCCAATGCTTAGCTTTGTTGAAGACCTTATGGGAGGAGCATACTTAGACCATCTTATCTTGTCCCAGTATGCCCGTCCCATAACGTTTTCAATAAATCTGAGCACTGGAAGATATCATTCTGTTTGACGGTTAGCGCTAAGTGCACTACATTTTCCCACGCAAACCCAAGGGAAAATAACAGTGTATTATTTGTGGAAAATCAATGTTACTTGCTAATGTTCCTAATATATATGGACACTGGCTACGATCAAGAAATCAGGCAACGACATCGTTCGGAATCGTTGTCAGCGAAGAGATCGATATGCAATGATATTCGTTTCTATTCGTTTATCCGAAAACCGTTCATCAATCAGAGTACAATATGGTCCACCACATTAAAACAGAAAATCTAAATATGTGGTAGTTTTATCAGAAATGCACAAAAAGAAAAAGTCCTATTCGTTCTGCGCAGTTTTGAAGGATTCTCAAATACCCCAGTGCGATCGATCCTCCTCAGAGCAGTTGTTGCAGACATCATCTACAGACTACAAAGCCTCAGTGACAAATATCATCGTATATCCCGGCAATGCTTCTGATAGCACTGCGCTCTAAGCGTTGCGAGGAAGCCGATATTGCAGAGACAACGGCTCACTACAGTTAAGGCCTGTTGCCACATGTAGTGATTAATTTGACAGTGCTAAAATACAGGGTTGGAGAACAAGTGCTCTTTGCTACGACCACGTTCTGAACTGCAGCAGCGCTTATCTGTTAAGTCTCATGAAGTTTCGTTGACGGCGGGATAACACTTACACGGTAGCAGCATCATGGATTCTGTGATAACGACGCAGTTGCAAATGAATGTCTTGTTGTTGCTTTTATTGTTGTAGCGACGTTCCCAGACACAACCAAAACAGTTGGGTGCGCGAAACCTTTCGCACAGGAAGAAGGCTTTGCTCATGCACTTGTGCAAGTGCTTCGTGGTCGGGACACGCAATATAGAGAGAGTACGCACACTATTTCCTGAACAACCTCTGCTGATCTAAGAAATTCGTTAACATGTACGAAAACATGTGTGGCGTAGACGTGGTTTGTGACAATGTCGCACGGCCTTTCCTGATCGGTCACAGACAACTGAGCACGAGAAAACGGCGATGGAAAAGTTGACAGGGGCTCATCTCTCGCTCTCAGCGCTCTCAAGCGCTGTTTTACATCTCTTCGGAGAAGTGCGAGGAAGAAAATAATGCGCTCTGCTCTAGCGCTGTGAATCACTCAACGCTCGTATGTGAGAACTGGCCCTTAGATCGGGGTCTCACTGCAGTGTCGAAATGTGACCTTCCTATCGGGAATAATCAGGGCTGGCTGAACGGTGATGGTGTCTGCCCATCACGGGTCGGTACCTCATGTACACGGTGGGTCCAAATCGCTGCTCCCGTATTCCAGACCGTTTGATACTTCGGTTCACCTCCCTCCTCCCTATTGACTTCGCCTCAATGTGTCTTTCGCGTTGCAGTTAAATCATGCAATGAATAAAGCACTTCACGCCTGCGATTCTGAGTTCGTGAAGCAATGCTCCAATTCACCGTCATGGTGTGCATACTAAGAACAGAACTTCACCGCATAATTAACGTAGTGGGAACCCATCGGAGTTGACGATATTATTGCTCATTGTGCCCATTGGTAACAGTGGCAGACGTACACAGACGTTCTTTTTGTAACACTTCACAACCATTGTAGTTCGCAAGAGAAATAATATTTTTTATTAGTATTGCTTTTGTATGTTCCCTTCTGATTACACTCTTTACAAGTTCTACCTTTTTGCTGTCTGGCTGAACTCGGTCTTTCTTTTTTCTCGTGAACTTAGCTGAACTGTAGCACTCATCACAACTGTATATATCGCAGCTCTGCGTCTCTAAAAGGGTGTAAGCCCAGTTTTCAGATTCTGGATGATCATTATTCACGTCATGTTATACTGTGTGGCCGTGTTCTTAAACTGTAATTTGTTAACAGCGGAAGCGTCCTTTAGTAATACTTGTGCAGCGGTATCGTACGTGTCACATCAAAAAAAAAACTTTTCCGCGATGTCAATGTTTTCATAGTCTAAAAACGGGGCTTTCCTGCATAATACGGTAGTCGCCTTTCGAAAATTTGGGAACTCTGTCAGTCATAGAAGAAAGCTAATACCGACCACCAAAGGCAAGCTATAGCGAAAAACTTTCGTCCATGAGGTTATACTTTCGTTTTCGAGAATGAAAACATTTTTCACTCTCTCTCCAACGGAAATGCGAGGTATCGAATGGCTATCCTCATCGTCAACCGCTCTGTTGTTCCTTGCGTAACAAATAATATGGAGAGTCAACCGCATTGCATTACATGAATACATGACATCAGTCTCAATGGCTCTGCATTCAGAGTGATCTCATGAATTCATCAATTCTTGAATTTGTAATCAGCGGCAGATACAGGGTGGCCTATCAGCTATTGTTGACTTTGGACCTAAATATCTCAGCCCAGAGTGGCGCTAGCGACTTGTGGTTTTCGGTTCCGTAATGCGCATGATCAGACACGTGTGATAACAAAGTTTGGTGAAAATTGATAAAAATTCAAATTTTGGAAATATTGGGCCCACCTTTGAGAAATTTTTAATGGTATAAATGTTCAAAATGGCCTCCCTCTTTCGCTATCACCGCAGTAAGGCCCGAAAACCCTTCCCGAAT